>PVJS01012609.1:0-43547 GCA_004027185.1 Glis glis
AAAAAAAAAAAAAAAAAAAAAAAAATAGGTAAAGCTTTATTATAGGCTTTAACAGGATGCTCTGGAGTAAGGGCTAAAGACATAATGGGAGAACAGGCATGAGAAAGCCATGACACTTTTTTTTTTTATACTGGGGATTAAACTCAGAGGTATTCTACCTTTGAGCTACACCTCCAGCCCTATTTTATTTTTATTTTGAAACAGGGTCTTGCTAAATTGCTGAGGCTGGCCTCGAAACTGCAATTCTCCAGTCTTAGCCTCCCAAGTACTGGGATTACAGGCATGTGCCACCATGCCCCTGGCTCAATGGCACTAATTTTAAAGTCATTTCTAATCTAGCAGGGCAACCATATTATTCTTTACCATAATTCAAACATATATATCACTTTGGCATTCAAAACTATTTTCTCATTTGTCATGCCGTGTTGCTTCTAAATAACCCTGAGAATTAGGCAAGACACTAGTTAGGTTATTCATCCAGTTTCACAGATAAGAAGGGGATGGGGACCTATTAAGATAGAAAACAAGTTGTTTTGGTCACACCACAGAACCATGGAATAGATCAGGACCTTCTATAACCTCTTCTCATTCCAAATTATAAAAGGCTATAAAGGAACTTAACAGATTTGGAGTGTTTACCCACTCAGAACTTCCCTTCCAACTTTGTATAAAATTCTCTCATTTTTTTCCTTCCCTCTTCTGCTATGCAGAATCTTCAGAAAAACATAAGTACGACTGAAATCAGAGTGGTGATAATTTTCTTTGACTGGTGAAAGTGATGAGTTAAAAGAGAAAAATTGAGCCAGGTGTGGTGGCGCACGCTTGTAATCCCAGTACTTTGGGAGGCGGAGACCGGAGGATCATCCGGGTTCGCGGCCAGCCTCAGCTCTCTCTCTCTCTCTCTCTCTCTCTCTCTCTCCTTAGTGAGGCCCTCCACAACTTTGTGAGACCCGGTTTCAAAATAAAGTATAAAAAATAGGGCCGGGGGTGTAGCACGGAGGTAGAATGCCCCTGGGTTCAATCCCCAGTACCACAAAAAAAAACAAAGAGAAAAGTTGATATTGACCATGTCCACACTCTCGGGGTGATGACTCTTCAGCATGTGCTTCTTGTCTTCCAACAAGATTCTGCACTGGAAGGCTGCTGAGAATACACAAGATAGATGGTATCTCCACAAAACACATGATCACCCACAGTGGGACCTTATTTGGAACTAGCATCTTTAAAGATGTAATTACTTCAGATGAGGTCATACGGGTTCGGGATGAGCCTTAAATCTATTGACTGATGCCTTTATGGGAGGAGAAGAGGACACACAGGGGAGAAAGCCATGTGAAGATGGAGCCAGAGATGGGAGGGAACCAGCTGCCAGACAAGAAATGCCAAGGATTGCTGGGAGCCACCAGAAGCTAGGAAGGGAAAAGGAAGGATTCTCTTCTCCAGCCTTCAGAGGGGACACAGCCCTGGTGACGCCTTGATTTCAGACTTCCAGCCTCTAAAACTGGGAGAGAATAAAATTCTGTTGTTTTAAGCCACCCAGTTTGTGGTACTTTGTAATGGCAGCCATGGGAAACTAATACCAATGGAAACTTACAAAGAAGAAAAGCCACAAATCCTCTCCTGAATTCAAAAGGCCTATTTACTTCAGGAAACAGGTGTAGGGTAGAGGGATGCATGTGCAAATAAGTGCAGGGGTGGTTGGTAGAGAAGCTTGACAAATAGAGAAATTATACTTAACAGGTGACTCCATTGCTGTAAGCTCTGCATAGATTAATTTAAATGTGTTTTCTTTCTTGATTCTCACTACAATCTTGTGATATAGAAATTTTACACCATTTCCTAAATCAAGGTTTAGAGAACCTAGGTATCTGGCTCAAAGTTACAAACAAATGACAAAATTAAGAACCAAATCCATGCTTCCTGATTCCAAAGTGAGTATTCTTTCCCTTTAAGCCTGAAAGTGAATAATCTAAAAATATAGTAAATATTTCTTCCCTTGAGACTTTTAAAACTAGACAGGACACAGTAATAGGGGACTCTCAGGAGAAATAGTCCTCTCTGAGCAGAGAGATGAAATTGGATATCCTAATAGGTCTTTTCCAAGTCTAATTACTCTCACTCTGAGTAAGGCTCTGGCTAAATGCAAGTTCATTATCATTTTATTCTAAGTTAACTGGAAAACAAGATTGATTGACATTTTGGAGGTATTCAACATTTACATGCAGGAAATTTAAAAGCCTTTATACATACTCAAAGAAGCTTTCTTAAGACAGCTTGTACTGCTTTTCCCAATGAAATACTCTGCACATGTACACACACACACACACACACACACACACACACACACACAGATGTTTTCTAAAGTGTTATGTTGCTCATCCTGGGCTGATGACCTCATTGTGCTCAGGACCATGGAGGCAATGCCTCGTGCTCCTTCCTCCTAACCTGAGGGAGAAAGGAAATACCTTGGCTTCTTACCTAAATTCCTCTGTGCTCACACTACATTCTTGCTCATTCTCTTTGCCTTTCAAAATATACTGATTCTGACCTCTACTCACAATGTATAATAGGAATACTATAAATTATAATTGTTTTTAAGGTGTCTCCATGCACTTCGTTTCATCTGATGCTCAGTGTGATATACAGAACTCATGTTTCAGAAGAGAAGAGCACGCCGCGATGAAAGTGACTTTGTGCAAAGTCATGTGTGGCAGGTGACAGGGTGGAATTCACAGCCTTGTAATGTTACTTCAGGTATTCAGACAAATACTACTGTCAATTTCAACCAAGCTTAGTTTTAGGTTTATATTGTCAGTTTCTATGTTAAGCAAAAAAAAACAGAAATTCAGTAAAATTACCAAGGCTGCAAATCATGTTTCTCATCCCCTCTGGTATTCATTAGAAGCATTCCAGGTATGTAGTGTTCCCGTGGGAGGAAACACACCCCAAGAAAAATAGACTCTTCTATAGCTTATCTCACTAAAACAGAGATATACTTCTCAACAGTTCAACAAGCACCATGATGATTGCAAAAATAAGTTTTGTTCAGGTAATTTAAATAAATCTCTTTAACCAATATCATTATTTCCAGAATAATACTTGGAGTAATTTTTTCTTCTTGGGATTTTTTAAAGTCAATGAAATAGTTAAAGTTAGCATCCTTCCCTGCCCCTCATCTTGACATATTAAACAATATCTTAAATTATGTTTAGGCATGCTGCAAGTGTGGTTTCAACACTTGAATACTAGCTGCAAAGCCCTTCCCACTGGTAAATGGATCCCATACCTAGGAGTGAATGGGATACATGTTATGACTATCCAACACTTCTGTTTCAGACAAAGGAAGATTAAGAAATTATGCTGTGGACCATCTTGCTTTTCTCTCAACAATCATATAGTCGTATCTTTTATATTATCTGAATTTAAGTCATATGTACCAGTTCTGCCCATCAATTCTGAGCCCAATGCCATTTAAGCCACTGTCTCTCATTTAGACTGCTGAAATATATCTCTAGACCCCATGTTGTTATCCATCTTCCGTAGTGCTGTCAGAAGAATCTAGAAAGCTCAAATATGCTCGCATCATTCAGGTGACTGAAACTGTTCAGTAGCTTCTGTGTGGTCTCAAGATGAAGTCCATAGTTCTGACTAATGTGCTTATTAGTGCAGGTCCCTTTATGATCAGGTAATAGTCCCACCGACCTTGTCTCCATACTTTGTCTGTCTCTTCCCCATCCCTCCTACCATTTACATACTCATCTACTCATTAATGTAGCAATACTGAACCATTTCAGTATTCCTAGATGTCTAGGCTTCATTTCATGCTGATTTGAAAACATTTGTCCATCTCTAGTAAAGCTTCCACCTGTTTGTCATGCTTTAGCAAAGAGGCTATTTCTTCTACATCAAATATCTGAGTGCTGACCCCAGCTGTGGCTCCTACCACACCATGAAGCATTAGCTCAAAGTCCTCTTTTTCTGTCCCATACAGTCTTCATTACTGCATGAATGATCCTTATCACAATTACCTGTCACTAGACTGCATTTGTATTAATTATAGCCATATCCCTTACTATCTTGTTTTCTGTAGTAGTAGAAGGTACTCAGTAAATTGTTCATGCATGTGTGAATTAATAAATGGATAGAGAAGTAGCATTTCTCAGGCTTAAAATGTTTAATATTAGAAACAAAAATAAGACATATACATTAATATGAGTATAATTCCATACTCTGAACAGAAAGATGTCCCATACACTTATATTCTTTTGAGTAGGTCTCCTTAACTATTCTTTATTGGTTCCCAACTTCACAATTCAGTCTATTATGGACTAAATGTTCATGTGATCCCTCAAGCCAATGCATATGCTAAAGACCTAACTTTCAGTGTGATGGTATCTGGAAGGGAGGCTTTGGGGAGATCCTTAAGTTTAGATGAAGCCATAAGAATGATATAGGCATGATGGAATTTGAAAGGATTCTCTGTCTCTCTGTCTCGGTCTCTCTCTCTCTCTCTCTCTCTCTCTCTCTCTCTATTTCCCTCTCTCTCTTTCTCCCACATGAGAATATAACAAGATTTTGGACATCTGTTAGCAAGAAAGAGGTCCCTCACCAAGAACTGAATCTGCTAATGTCTTGATTTTGGACTTCTACCTTCTAGAACTATGAGAACCAAATGTCCATTATTTAAGGTACCTGGTCTATGGTATTTTGTTATAGCAACCCAAACTAAGACACTGTTCAACAGTTCTTATACCACTACTCAGGTCTCTGCACAGCTATGAAAAAAAAAACAAATCCTCTGAAGCTGGGGTCCAGTATTTGATAGATGAGACTGTTGTTAAATGGGTGTTGTTGGATTCTTAGAGAGGAGCCATTTGCTCACCTCGAGTCAAGGAGCTGTCAAAATTTGACACATATGGTTAAAGAACCATTTGGTGTCTAAAGGTCAGGAAGTAGCCTGGTGTGGTGATGCATGCCTGCCTGTAATCCTAGTATTTGGAAGGCTGAGACGGGAGGATCGCAGATTTGAACCCAGCCTCAGCAGCATAGTGAGGCTGTCAGCAACTTAGTGAGACCCTGTTTCAAGATTAAAAAATAGACAAAAATAGGGCTGGGGGTGTTGCTCAAAGGTAGAACGCCACTGGGTTCAATCTCCAGCACCACAAAAAAGAAAAAATAATAATAATCATGGATGGGAAAACTCTGCAAAATTTCATTCATTTATTCAGAATCTATGAAGTGCTTATCTCCCTACCATCCTCTGAGCTGGAAAGTATGAAGCATACTCTCTTCCCTTGAGTAGGGTCAGGGTAGGCAGCTAGTCAAGGAAAACTACCAAGCTGATTAAGTGATTACAGTTATTGGATATAGTTTGTTCATTCAGTCAATAAGCATTTCTTCAGCATCTACTAGAGAGTGAGCTCTGTGTTTAGTGCTGGCATACAAAGATAGTGAATATAACATTTGTACCCTCAAGGAACCTTTAGTTCTCAGTGAATAAAGATACTAAGACAAGGAAATTACAGAGAGAAATATACTACATAGAAAGGTATTCTAAGGTATGTATTACTGATTCATTTTATCTTTTAAGTTATAATTTTCCTATATACATTAAAATTATTTGATGCTAGCCAGGCATGGTGGTACACACTTGTAAAGGATCACAGGCCCATGGCCAGCCTCAGCAACTTAGCAAGGCCCTCTGCAACTTAGTGAGACCCTGTTTCAAAATAATAAAAATAAAATAGGGCTGGCTGGGGATGTAATTCAGAGGTAGAATGCCCCTAGGTTCAATCCTTAGTGTTACAAAAATGAATGAATGAATGAATGAATGAATGATTTGATGAACCTCTTCTTTGGCAAATCCTACTTTCTTCACATATCTATATAAGACCGAGGGAAAAAGGAAGAGGTAAAAATATGTTCTGGAGTTCAGGAGTGCTGAACTCTGCTCTCTACCTGTTCTCTAAACAGCTATGTGGTCTTCAATAGCCACTTAAATGAAGAGCATTTCAGTTTCTTTAAGGTGTGTGTTGAGAAGAGGGATCTTATTCCCCAGAGGGAGATGATGGGAGCAAGCCAACTCCTCATCCTCAACAGAACTAGTTATGGATTCATCATTACCCACTCAGGTGACTCCCAAACCTGCTGCAGATCAGTATTGCTAAGGAGTCCCTTAAAATTACAGGTGCTGTGCTCACCCCAGGAGTCCTGACTTGATTATCTGTGGCAAGACCAAGAATCTGGATTTCAATACATTTTCTAGGTAATTGCAATGTGCCACTTGCTTGGATTAATCAATCTTCAGTTTCAACATTAAACTCTGGCATGATGTTAGTAAGCCTTCAAAATCTAAATGAAACCTATCTCCCTAGAGAGATTTTCTGTCACAGTCTTGCCACCAGCCCACCTCCATCCATTTTTGTTTTCTAATGACTTTACGCCTGTTTTTGCTTTTATTCTTTCTGGACATCAAACTCTGGCTCTTGTTTCAAGACATGTTTCTTTTGCCTGAGAAGTTGTCCCTGATTCTCTGAGCCAGCAGTAGCTGCATCTTTCTCTAGCTTCCATAACACTCTATAATTGTGGAAGATATAGATTAAATATAGACCATAAACTAGGTTTCTTCCAACTAGATCACAAGCACCATGACTATTTTCATATTTGTATCAAAATACCTAAAAATTATTCTGGCAATACAGTATATGTTCCATAAGTGACTATGAAGTGAATGGACAGAACATAAAAGGAGGTATGAACAGTTAACAATATTAGAACGTACCATTATAGCAGGAATGTAGTCACAGAAGGATTGATTTAGTGTCAGTATTGTAAAAAACTAGAACACTTGATAGCTCATTTAGATAGAACAGAGCAAGTTGTGAACTAGGTCTTTCTTTAAAGATACGAGTCAAATAAAATTTAATGAAATTAGGATCTGATGTTAAGCAATTATAACTCAACTAATGCTTTACAACGGTGACCTATACCATGTAGGATTATGTCAGATTCTAGGGTAGACTAGGTACATAGATAGTAGAGTGGCCCCAGAATGTGGATGAAAAGGATAGGAAGCTTTCTGGGTCATTAAATCAAAGTATAATAAAATGAAATTAAATTAAGTGAAAGTAAGTAATCTATTTTATTTTTTTTGCAGTACCGGGGATTGAACCCAGGGGCGTTCTACCTCCGCACTACACCCCCGGCCCTATTTTTTTATACATTATTTTGAAACTGGGTCTCACAAAGTTGCGGAGGGCCTCACTAGGTAGAGAGAGAGTGAGAGAGAGATAGGGAGAGAGAGAGAGAGAGAGAGAGAGAGAGAGAGAGAGCTGAAGCTGGCCGTGAACCCGGATCCTCCAGTCTCCGCCTCCCAAAGTACTTCGATTACAAGTGTGCGCCACCAAGCCTGGCTTATTGAATATTTTTCTAACCTCCTTTCCCTACAAAGTTTACAATGCACATTCCCTTCATTATAGTATCTTCTAAATACTGGTATGAATATAAAGCTGGTCATAGCTCATTGATATGAGGATCTCATGTTCAGATAATTCTAGACACCAAGGTATCTCTGGAATGGTAGAAATGAGCAGATACTCACTTTATGTGGGTATTAAACCATTTTCCAAGGTTAAGAGAAAATGCTGTATTATATGGAATGAACTAATTAATACTCAGACCCAATTATGATTTTAACAACAGGCCACATGTTTAGTACAACCACCCCAAGAATCCTCACAGTACTTTTTCATAATATGTCCTCTGGTGTGTGCACTCATGTGGACATATCAAAAAGAGAAAGGCGGCAGGGGTCTAGGCATGCATTCTAAAGCGACCACCAGGTCCTCGTATACAATTAAGCTCAATGGTTATACAGACGGGCTTTTAAAAAATGTATCTTTGGCTCATTATCTTTTCATCATTCTAAGTTTCTATTTGTTTCACAATATTTGCATCATTCTCTTAGAATTCTTTTTTCTTTTCATCAGCATGAATTATTATATCCATATACCTATGTGGGTCAGCATATTTTGTTTCATGAGCTAGTCATGACCAGTGTATGAGCTATGATCTATATTAAGAATTTGAGAAGTAGGCTCAGGGAGATTCAAAATTGTTCAGCAATGTCTGTTCTGTGTGCAAGAGACGGGGACTGGTGGCTCGTGTGCTAGAAGCACGCCATCTTGTCCATAAATGGACCCGTAGTATACCCCTGTTATAAATCCTTCATTGCATAAACCCTTGTTATTACTATCATCAAATCCAGTTTGAAACCAAAGCCACAGATTAAGAAATCACAATTAGCCTTTTACTGGCTGCTCTTGAATTCAAAAGGTTACATAAGAACATATAATGGAGGCAATTAAACAAAATATTTCATTTAGTGTGGGTATAAGTTTAAGATGTAATTTTGTGAATTATTGAAAATTAAATAGTGTATAAGGAAGGGTTTCACATTTCCAAATGAATTATGAAGATAAAGGAAGCATGAGGTAGTTCCAAAAAAAGAAGTAAAAGAAAGATTTTTCTTACAATAGAAGTAGAAAATGAAAGGTTTTTTGATTTGTACCATATCAGTGTCTACTAAAAAGTATTAAATAGGCATGGGATCTCTATATGGTCAGGTGACAGATTATGTGTGCACAGGTTTTTATTATTATTATTTTGTATGCTAGTAATTTTTAAAGACCATTATTATTAAACAATAGTGATCCTGTATTCTGGCAGGGCAATAGGAAGCACAATTAGAATTATTGTAGGTAATAAATTAATTACTTCTGTAATAAAAATACCACCAGTAAATGTGCATATTATTTTAAATGATATCAAAGTGTTCCTGGGCTTATTTGCTCTTTTATTCCTTTAGTAATATGCACCATGTAATATGTACTTGCTAAATTTCAAAATTTGGATAGAAACTATTTATATGTATGTTGTCTCATTTTAATAGTAGCCATGCATTTGGGTGTGGTGACACACGCCTGTAATGCCTGTCATTCCAGTACTTGGGAAACTGAGACAGGAGGATCTCAGGTTCTAGGCCAGCTTCAGCAACTTAATAAGCCTCTTTCAAAATTAAAAAGTAAAAATAAAAAGGGCAGGAGATATAGCTCAGAGTTAGAATGTCCCTGGGTTCAATTCCCAGTATCCTCACCCCCTAAAAAAATAGTAGTCATGCAAGTAAATATTAGGATTTCGCAGTTTTCAAGTTAGTAAAACAAGTAGATTCTGAAATGTTCTGAGATTACTCAGCAAATATATGAGGTGAATTTTGACCTAGAGCTCTTGACTCTGAAGCCCAGTCATTGTCTATTCTTCATTGTTTTGCTGAATGTTTGATCCCCATCCTGCATTTCTTAGGCAGTAAATTTCCCGAGCATCAAACACTTGAAAATCCATTTTAACTCATCTTTGAATGATAAGTTTTTAACATATTATTAAATCATGCTGTTTGTTTTCAACAATTAAAATAGTGAATTGAAGATAGGTAAAGCTTTTATTAAATATCTCCAGTTAATATACAATAAGTTAGAGCCAGTGCAGATATACAATTTGATTTAAACATTATTTTTCCATAATTTTATCTTATGAATAACACATTCTCTCTAAAACTATTTCCTATCAGGACCCCGCTGGCTCCCAGTCCTTTGAGCTGTGTCCTGTAGACACCGGGCAAACTGATTTCCTCTTCATTTTTAGAACTATTCCTTATCTTGGACCAGTTTTGTGTTTAGTGGGGAATTAAAATAGCCCTAGTTAAGTAATCCTGGTAATGTAGTATCAAGTTATGCTTTCAGAGGAGAAATGTCATGTGTAAAAAACCAGGTAGCCAGGCATGGTGGCGCATGCTTGTAATCCCAGTACTTTGGGAGGCGGAGACTGGAGGATCTGGGTTCGTGGCCATCCTCAGCTCTCTCTATTTCTCTCTCCCTGTCTCTCTCTCTCTCTCTCTCTCTCTCTCTCTCTCTCTCTCTCTCTCCACTTAGAAAGGCCCTCCACAACTTTTGAGACCCAGTTTCAAAATAAAGTATAACAAAATAGGGCCGGGGGTATGGCGCGGAGGTAGAACGCCCCTGGTTTCAATCCCCAGTACTGCAAAAAAAAAAAAGAACCAAGTAAACTTTGGTTTTCATAGTAACTTGCCATTTGTATCCTGTGTACAAGTTACTTTTTCTCATTGAATCTATTTTTTTCTAATGTAACCCCAATGTAAAATTAAGAACACATCACATATCAAGTGCTGAAAAAAACATTAAGTGCCTTTCCCAGTTCTTTGCATGAAAATTCCTAAACAAAATTATTATAAAATTTATTAATTTGTGGTTAATTCTGGGATGATACTTTTAGTACTTCTCAACAGTTCCAAAATTTGAATCTAAAGTCACCTGAACAGAATTCTAGAAAGAACTCGCCAGTCTGTGCCCTTCTACATGGTGAGGAGCCTTCCAGATACCTTCTGCTGACGGGATGTCTCTGTCCTTGGACCATATAGTGGGCCGGATGCAGGGAGCAGCCAGGAACCCTGTTTCTTTTTTTTCTCGTGCCTTGGGAGCTTACTGAACAAGAGGGAGGGTGGCCTGAAATGAGGTGTGACAAGTGGGCAGGAGGCAGGCATTCGTAGAAAGGAGTTCCAATTTCATTCTGAGAACAGCAGCAAGCTGTGGTAGGGTCTAATGTAAGAAACAAATTTGGTGAAATGCTTCCTCTATCCTTTGTGGTCAGGTGATTTACAATCCATGCAAATTATCCAAGTCTCAGTTTCTGCATCATCTAAAAGAGATGATAACACCCCAGCAACTTAAACGGGCTGATAGAATAGCATCAGGTAATATATATGAAAACACTTAGCAACATGTGGAAAGTCAAAGTAGCAAAAGTCATAATAGTTACTAGAAACTACTTTCTGGGAAATATTATAAACCTGAAAGTAGAAGATGGGTTCCTTGGTTATTTATTTTCAGTTTAACTCAACTTATTTTCTTTTATATTACAGTAAATTTGGAGCGATAGAATTCCTCCCATTTTTTAAAAAAATACTTTATTTGGTGCATTATAATTATATATCATTTTTGGAAAAAGAGGATAGAAGCATACATGCACACAACTCTTAGGGCACTTTATTCCTGCTGTTTGTGACATTTATTAGTCATGATTGGAGAGGGAACAGAAAGCAAACTCATACAGAACACAGAAATGACTAATGCTAGCTACTGCTGGACCTAGGACTAGAGGGGTGGGCTTTGCAGCACGAAAAGCAGGTTGATTCTCTGAAACTTCTGGAAAAATAAGTGTTCTCCCTTTGCAACCACCACTTGGAAATAAACCACAGAGGGTTTTCCTCATCAAACCCTGTAACTTTCTCTCTATTATCTATTCATTCATTCATATGAGCTTTTGTTCATTCTACAAATGTTATTGAGCATCTAGCTATCTCAGACCTTCTGAGTTCCATCTGTAAAAATGAGGCTAACAATGACAGATAATATTTATATGTACATTTAAATATATTCCATGCATTGTACTAATATTTTTTTTGTTTTTTGGGTGTTTTTTTTTTGTCCTGGGGATTGATCCCAGAGGCATGCTACCTCTGAGCTACATCCCCAGACCTATTTTATTTTTTATTTGGAAACAGGGTCTTGCTAAGTTGCTGAGGCTGGCTTCAAACCTGTTGTCTTACTGTCTCACCCTCCTATGTACTGAAATTACAGGCATGCACCACCACACCTGACTGTACTAATAGTTTAAATTTATTATATAGTTTAATTTTCCTGATATCCTCTCATGTAAGTAGATTTAACTGAGTACATTTCATATGTGAGGGATATGAAATCCTGGGCCAGCTACTCGGCTTGTAAGCATCAGAGCCGGACTTGAACTTCATTCCCTTTGACTTGAAAGCCAACATTCTGAGCCACTACATTATACTGCCACCCACCATGGTTCAGGTGAAGATGAAAGGTGATCGCGCATGTCACATCTTCTAGCCCTGTGATATTCATCACCACCACCCCCGGCTTCGTGCACAATGGCTTTTTTACTCTGACTTTCACTGATTCCTATGGTGAAGCAAAAACCAGCTTAGCTTTCCAGCTAATTTTTCCATGCTGTAAGAACATTTAATCTGCAAACTACAAAAGGAAAGATAAGATAACTCATGGTAAGATTCACAATGCCCAATTAACTGAGCTTGAATTCACAAGGGGCATGTAGTACAGGGGTGGCAGTCAGGCTCTGAGGCCAGACAGCCTTTATTTGAATCCTGGATCCATATCTTACTAGCTGTTCTTAAATTCTATGTGCCCAGGAATAATAAGAGTATCTCTGTAATAGAGATTTTTATGAGAATTATGTTTATAATTCAAAGTTCTTAAATAGTGACTGACACATAGCTAGCATTCCGTAAGTGTTATTCACATGGCCATTATTTATATGATACCATTGCTGTTCCTGCAGGTTCTAGTCTCAAGTTTGAAAGCAATAAATGATTTCTTCCAGGTGCTATCTTTACCCACATTGCATGCTTCCAACACCATGAGCCAGAAATCTTACCTGTTGAATTACTATTCTTGTATAGCCCAAATTCGTGTTCTCTACAGTCATGTGATAAATAGTTATTCGATAAACATTGACTCTACATATCAGAGTGCATGACAGGTGCCAGGAATATGAAAGAAGATGAATCTCTGCTTTCAATAGATGTAGGGCTTAATGAATAGTGGGTGACCATTATGTTATTTGTCAAATCTTCTTTGAAGAAGATCCTGGCATTGAGTGTCAGTTGTACTAGTTGAGCTTGAGACTCTGTATTGCAAAATCCCCTTATCTGACCCACCTCAGGGTGAAAGGCTGAGCCAAGTATACAATAAATGAAAGCTTTATTATTGACTTGGAGAGGCAGCTTGGTAATGATGGAAGAGATGAAGCTTTGGTGTTAGAGAAGTGAGTTCAAATTCTGGCTCTACCATTCAGGGGTTATGACTTTGGACCAGTAACTTAACTTCTTTGAGGCTTTATCTTTTATAAGAGGCAGACTCTAAAAAGTGGGGAGACTAACAAACAGGAATTTTGTGCAGGTAAGTCCTGATCCCTGTAAAGCAGCCAGCACAATGCGTGGCACACAGCAGGAGCTCAGAACCAGGTGGAGTGGCCGAGGCGACAGCAGCAGATGTGGCAGCAACTTTTTCTCCTCTTTGTTTGTTCAGATGTTGCCTTTATAATGGTAATGGATTATTTTCAAATTCCAAGGCCATTCTAGAGATAAAGAAAAATGATCGTGGGTTTCCCTGTAATTAATGGCATTTTTTAGCACTTCAGTCTGATTATAAATAGAATATAAGATGCCTTCTGTGGTGGATAACATGTCTTCCTAGTTTTCTAGATTTATGAATTTAGTCCATATGAAATTAATTATTGTGGGTGTATTACATGGATGTGAAACATCTGGAATAATAGGATTTTATTGTTAATAGACCTCTCAGGAGCTCATGACAAACATCCTTATAATAGCAACATATGCTGCTAGTTTAATGAGAACCATCGCTGACAATTAATGGTTCTTGTTCTTTCAGTGAATTACACATTTTCAAATTTTTTACATTCTTTACTCTCATCCTTAAGATTTCATATTGTGACTTGTTTGAAATTAAATCCAGAGCTCCTTACAGGGGAAGAAAGTATTTGTTGAGTGTGTATTATGTGCCAAGCACTGTGTTACTTATTTTATATATGTCAATACAGATGCACATGCAATTACTTTTAAAACTCAAATCAATCAGGCATCTCTTTATTGACAAATAAGAAAACTGAGGCATTATGAAATTAACAATTTATCAATGTGGGTGCCCAAGCTAGAATTAAAGGTCAAGTTTGTGTATTTATTCTTTCATTAGAAGAAGAAAAATTCTGTTTTAAAAAAACTCTTGAACTTTAGACACAATGACCTTCTAATGATTTCTGGAACATATTGGGTCAAAGCTATGTGGGCAGGGAGTTGGTATAGAAATCTGTGAATATAAGCTTTTGACATATTTTATAACCCAGTCTGTACATAGTGCAAGGTCAACTGTCCTAGAAATACCCAGGGTAAGAATATACTATTCCTCCTGGTTCTCTTGGTACTGGGAAAAGAAACTTATTTTTGAGTACTGACTTCACACTATCCATATGTTGGCCACAGGATAACCTCTGAAGAGGAAGGACTCACCTAGACATCAAAGCTCACCCTGTTGGTCTTCCCCCGCATGTGTGTTTTGGCTAGTTTTAAACATATTAACAATAAAATTAAACATTTATATATTTTAGACAAGTACTGTGAAATATTTTTAGGTGTAACTGAAGGAGAACATGATATGATACTGCAGGGAAACCAGAAAATGTGATTAGGGAAAATAAGTAAATGGTGGACATACCATTAGATATAAGGGCAGAATTAGTCCCTTCATGTTGAATTAATCAACATTTGTTTATTATTGCCTTTATACAGGCACACAGGCAAAATTCTTATCATGGTATCCTATTTTATTGTCTTCACAGCATTCATAGTCTTAGAAATTATCCTGATTAACTATTTTAATATTTAGCATTACTTCCTCCATTCACAAGAATGTAAGTTCTAAAAGAACAGGTACTTTTCCCATCTTTTTGCTTTTGCTTTTTTTTTACTTCATACCCAAAGGCTGGAGCAATGCAGGCACATGGCTGGCACTCAATAAACATGTATTGAATGAATCAATCAATGAATATCTCCCTCTATTTCCACACAGGATAAATTCTACTGTATATCATGAATGCATTCACTATACTATCATTTAAGGAGTGAATGCTGGCATGCCAAAATAGCTATATTTACATAACATATGCACATATTTATGTACAAATGAGAAGCAAATTTGCCTAACAGATAAGGTAGCAAGTTCCATACAGTGTCTGGACCTCTCCCTTGTTACACAAATTCAAAAAGTTCCAGAATTTTTCTGAATCTCCTTTATCACATCTATAAATCACTGGTGTGCCAGTTATATCCTGCCTCAGTAGCAATGTATACTCTACTGATTCTACCCTGACTCATCCCTGAGCCCTTGAAAATCTAGCCTAGTGGAAAGCAGGTGATTCTCTTTCACTAAAGCATGGCATCTAGGCACAGCCTACAGATTGCACACCCGATACTCCCTGTGCAAGTTGATGAGCAAAGTCGGCACTTTCAGAGCCCGAGGAAATGGCAGCTCGCTGTCCACTTTTAGGATGACTGTGTGACTGTGTGGGTGGCCTGGCAGTTGGCAGGGCCTCTGATTCTCCTCCAGTCCTCACTGAAAGGGGTCCCTCATCTGCAACAAGCTTTGCATCATGGCAGACCTGGCAACCCATTTCCTCTCTAGAGCAGACCTTGCTTTTAGCTTTCCAGATATTACCTCAGTGTCTCCAGGTTCTACATTTTGGCCAAACTCCAGATTGCCCCCAGTCACCACCATCCAACATTTTACATTTAATACTTTAAATATTGATATCGCAAATCAAACTCAAGGTTATTCCTGCACTCTGCGGGCTCTTCAGATTGAATACTTGTGCCTTTTCTTGACATCTAATTCAGTGAATTTCCCTGAATTATAATACTGTGCTCACTACTGGTTCAGTACACATAAAGAGGAACGATGGATATGTAGTGTGTAACATTTTGTTTGGGTTTGAATGTCTCCAGAGAAGATCTAATAGAAGGCATTGAACACATTAAATGAAGCAAACTCCCTTTGAGATGTGAAGATATGCAAGGTCAACTGCAAATGATCTCCACTAATCATGAAACTTAAGGCACATTCACACCACATGTGGTATATCTGCCTATTTTGAAACATACCTAGAAGAGATAAATTGTAGATAGACACTTTCACTAGTGATAGAAATTACTCTGTTGTTACCTTGAGCTCAAAATACTTCTAGATGTCCAGAATGAAGCCACATTATAAAGCTGCTCTGGATTCTGTATTATGAGACCCAAAGACTACTTCAGGGTTGAGATGATAAAGATGCCTAATAAAACATAAAATTTGCTAATATGTTTTTCTATACTGAACACTTTCCAAAAATAAGAAAATAGGGCTAGTGGAATGAAAAAAAAAACTAGATTATATTCACCTTGTTATTTCTTGAGTGAATAAATCCTTGATGTGTCTGTGCAGCCCGGCACCATACCTGGCACCGGGAAAGTGCTCAGGAAATGTTGGTTGAATGAAAAATGTGACCACTGACCTTTTTTTCTCATGGGTCAGTGAAGCTGAGAACTACCAAGGTCAGAGATAATGAGACTTCACAACCTCATGGCCACAGTGAGAATTATGGAAGTGCTTTAGAAGTGAGTTATTTGAGGCTCAGTGGGGAAAGATTCTTCATCTGCCCAGATCTCTTCTGTCACTTTTCAAAGAGAAATAAAGACTTATTTTGATGACAAGGAACATTCAGGGATAAAGATGTAGAACATGGTCCTAGTCCGGAGCTCTCTTGGGGTGGGGGGTTAGCTGGTGAAACAGTTTGAATAGCAGAAGAATCACTCTTTAGAACCCTCCAAAGAGGCTCAGAAAGGTGCACAAAGCACTTGAGGTTTGATGTTACTTTTCTGGGTTTTCTGTCACTAAGTGGAACAGAAAGTAGGTCTGTTAGAATGTTCAAGTAGTATAATCTTTTTGCGATTTTTTAAGAGAAAAGAAGAAGGTTGTGGAAGACTTGAGGACGATGTATTTTCTTCTGATAAAATACCTGCATAACATTTTGAAATGGAATGCAACACCTGCTCATCTTCTCCACAGAATTTATAATGCAAAAAGAATTTGAAAATTTTCTTTGAGTATCTGAGGAAAAGTCAACCAACTTCATCATCTGTGGGAGTTCCTCCTCTTCTAGTACTCCTATGGCCTTGCAATGTGTAAACTTTATGTGACATAGCCTTTCCCTTATAAAGGAAATGGAAAGGATGCAATATTTATCATATTCCTGCCCTATGTCCAGCACCATAATAAATATTTTATCATCCTATCTCACTTAATACTTATAACAACCCTATGAAGCAGATATAATTGTCCTTTTTCCACAAATAATGAAATTGAGACTCAGGAGGTTGAAGATGCTTGTCTTTTGGCTCTGTCAATCCATTATCACCCACCATTGGCACTATGCATTCTGAAAATGTCCACTATATTTACCTGATAGAATTTACCCTTCCCTCCTCTGTGCTACCTCTATGCTTTGTGCATGCCTTTAATGTCGTATCTCTACTTGAATTAATTCCTTTCAACTTGTATTTCCCATTACTAGAGTATAAGTCTCCAGATACTCAGGGTTCTGGGTTTCATCTTTTTATTCTTTACATCAATCACAGAAATGTTTAGTTTTTGAGATAAATGCCACATAGACAGTTAGACATGGAGTCAGAACTTAAGCTTAAGATTGCTTTGGTTCTGAGAGTTCATGCGTATTTCATTATACTATGATGCCAAGACTTGAAGACAAGCAGAAAGATTAATATAATTATATTATTAAATAATGCACTTAAGTAATACAATTATATCCAATTTACATACCTACTATAAATATACCAGGGTTAAGGAAAAGGTAGGCAAGTCAGAGGTAATGCAAGTCTGGAAAATGTGCAGCCCTGGGAGAGTGTAAAGCTCACATAATAAGCCTAAGATTGTTCCTTATGATTCACCAATTTTATTATTATTATTATTATTATTATTATTGTACAACTACCTGCTAGGCTCTGTGGAAGGTATAAAGTTGAGAGCAACAGTAATCCTGCTCTCAGGAGTTTTCAGGTAACATGGAGTAAGGAAGCAATATGGATACCCTTATAAATTCTCTTTCTGAGCTGTATCTTCCTCATGTCTAAACTAGTGCTGTTAATACCCTTGAAGATCATCATAAAAGTTGCTATTGAGCCTGATACCTAATACAGAGGAAGATCAATGTTGATCCTCAGCCCAAATGTGTGCATGTGTGTGTGTGTGTGTACTTAGATATTTTATCCAGGGGGTGAGGGTAGGATTTTTACCCCACTTGATGCCTGGAAGTTTCTAGAGACCCTTTTGGTTGTCATGATATGGAGTTTGCTACTGGTATCTAGTGAGTAGAGGATACAGATACTTTTATACATCTATGATACAGAGAACTGTTCTCTACAACAAAAAAATGTAAAGAATAATTTGGTCCCAAATGCCAAAGGCTATAAGTTTAGATGCAAATGCAGATACAAAAGTGCTAAGTATCAAAAGTATCAGGTCCACTTCTGTGAAAGTACAGAGGAAGAGGGATGACGCCCTGGTTTCAAATCTGAGGAGACTATGAGAAAGCCAGGGTTTACTGGGCTTTGAGGTGAAGCCAGGTAGAGAGAGAAAATGGGATTTCTGGAGGCACTTGATTAATGGGAAAAGGAAATATTTGGGGATTAGGGTCAACAAAAGGATTTTCCAATCAGAAGACAAAATCTGAAAGAGTAAGTGCAGGACTTAGCAGGACTACATAATAAGAAAGTTGGAATAGGAGGTAAGATGTGTGGGTGAACACGAGATGAGGAACATGATGTTAGAGGAAAGATAGCGACATACCCTAGGAATAGATAAATAGCACACACTGCACATTGTATTCCTTCGTTGAGTAAAGAAAGACAAAGACCTTAAAATATCAAGTATCATACGCATATCAGGGATCTATCTGGAAAGTAGGAATAAAAATATAAAGAAGGGATGGGGGTTGCTCAGTGGTAGAACACTTAACCTAGCATGCATGAGGACATGGGTTCAATCCCTAGTACCAAAAATAAATAAATAAATAAATAAATAAATAAATAAATGTTTGGGTAATCCCAGTACTTGGGAGGCTGACACAGGAGGATCTTTGGTTCAAGGACAGCCTCAGCAACATAGTGAGACTCTCAGCAAACCAGTGAGACCCTGTTTCAAATCAAGTAAAATAAAATAAAAAATAAAAGGGCTGGGGATGTAGCTCAAACGCAGAATGCCCCTGGGTTCAATCCCCAGTATTGCAAAAAAAAAAATAAAATAAAATAAAAAAGAAGTTACAGTTGCTAAATTCATAATCAATTGTAATGTTTCTAAAATGTTTTCTGATTAACTAATATATTATAAGGAAATAAAATCACATGTTATATTTAGGAAAAGGAGATTAAGCAAACTAAATTAGTTCTCTTCCTAAAGGGTGCTTCAGAGACTCAAATAGTCTAATGAGCTTGTGAATCCCAATTTGGTATACAGCAATTCCAAATGTATGTCTGTGAAGCACTGTGTTTTGGAGGAGTATCTTTGAGAGCCAATGTTCAGAACACGAGGACAATTAGCAACACCATTCTAGCACCAGGTCTCCAGACAAGCAGTGAGAAAACAATGTTTTCGTGATGATGACAGAATTTGCAAAGATATTAGCAAGGTAACCACCTCTGGAGTTTCCAAGAGCTGGAATTTTTAGAAGAAAGACTTATCCTTTTTGTTGTTGTTGTTGTTGTTATTGTTATTGTTGCTGTTGTTTGGGGGGTACTGGAGATTGAACCCAGGGGTGGTCTACTTTTAGCCACACAGCCAGCCCTATTTTATTTCTTACATTGAAACAGGATCTCACTAAGTCGCAGAGGGTCTAAGTTGCCGAGACTGGCCTCAAACCCGTGGTCCTCCTGTCTCAGCCTCCTAAGTACTGGGATTACATGAGTGTGCCACCATGACCGGCTGGTTTTGTTTATAATAAGCAAAAAGGTTAGGTCAATTTATGGTTAGCTTCTAGAATGTGTTTAGCACATAATAAAGATATTTGAGTGCAGTTGAATAACTGAAACACTGGGAATTAGGTAAGGAAAAAGAAGATAAAAAGAGCTTCTGAAAGGAAAACCTGCGAAATTCATCCATAGAATATATATATTTGAATGAAAAACAAGTAGAAAATTGAGGATGAATACAAATTCCCCTTTGATATTAGCAAATACTGTGGTTTGGTTAATTCATGAGATCACATAGGAGAACATTATAGGGAAAATTTATTGAAAAGAAAGCATCAGTCCAAGGAGTTGAAGTACTATCTCAAAATTGGATCACTAAGATTCTATGTGAACCTGCCAAGATCCTTAACCTCTCAGATCCTCAATTATTTATAAAACTTAGATGCCTATGCTTCCTTTGAGGATTAAATAGCCTTAATAAATTTATGAATGCCTAAATATATGTAAAACAAATTATTATTACTATTTCTCATATTCTAAACTAACAATCATTTTCATGAAGGATTTCAATGATATGCATTTTTAAAATTAGTTTTTTAATTCATGGCTACTATAAAATGATTTTTAATAATCTTTAATCTTTTACTGATATCAGAAGTTTAACTTTTCTTGATATCAAATTTAAACTAAGTTAATATGATTTTAATTTCCATATTTAATCATTATCAAATTATATCATTTACTAAGTAGTAACTTGGGAATAAAAACCAATTCCAGCCCTCTAGGACACTATCATCTAAGGTGTTAAAAGGGATATCAGGTTGATATATGCATCCCTAACATACTTTGGATACAAATAATAATAGATATCTGTAATTTAGATAACAATGTTACATATTTATTTCATTTGCTCTTTATAACCACCTTGTCAAGGACAACTTATATTATTACTATCCCCATCTCATGGTTGAAGAAACAGAACCAAGAACTATGCTATTCTCTGAGTAAGCAAAATTGAAAAATACAAGGTCATTGCTTCTAGCACTTTCTAATCTATCAGGGAGGCAGAACTCCCAACATCCAGGAAAGAAGAATACAATGTCAGAAGCATCTTTACAAAGGTAGCAACATTAGTGGCACAATGCATGTTAATTGTCATTGATACCTTCACGATCACAGAAAAGCTGAATTCTGGAACTGTCGATGTCAGTTGTATGACCGAATATCTTCTCTATAAACCTGAATATTCTGTAGCATATTGTGTGCAAAATCAACAAATGATAAATATTTAAAATATCCTCGAACATTCATATAATCCATTTTTGGAGACTGAGTCTCAGAGAGTGAGGTTAAAGGATATACACAGGAATTGATGTGTCCAGGCCTGTGGTAAGAGGGATAACCGCAACTGAGCATCTACCTGAGGGGGTGGCATCAATTCCTCCCCAACAATACCTTGAGAAGTTCTGTGTCTCCTCACTGGAGGAAATAAACCAATCAGACAGGGAAGGTTTCAATGGCATCATGAAGTATCAAAAACAAAATACTCATGTCAAAACGTGGCATCCCAATCACACACTCTCCTGATTCTCCAATCATCTCTCCATGGTATGTTTGGAAATAGGACTGGACCACTCTGGAATTCACAAAGCCCCAGGTGTCATGGACAATATAAGATGTGAATACAGGGAACGGGGTGGTCCTCTGGGTAAATGCGATCTTGAGTAACTAAGAATTTTTTAAACAGCTTCATTTTTTATTCCCAAGATGATGATGCAATCTCACTGTAAATACACAGACGAGAAGTCAGTATCAGTGTACTCAACAACAATAATAATAAACCATCATTTTCTGAGTCTACAGGGTGGTTAGGAAACTTATAAGCATTATCTTATGGGTTTTTCTCATTAGCCCCTCAAAATAGACAGAGAATATAGGTGTTATTAGCTCTATTGTACAGATAAAGAAAGTGAGGATCATGGAGTAAAGTGACTTGTCTGAGAAAAGTTCAACCTTTCTTGATATTGAAGTAAAACTAAGTGAATATGATTTAATATCCATATTCATTATCAAATATAATTTACTAAGCAGCAAGTACAGGATAAAAGCCCATTCCAGCCTCCCAGGAGATTAAAATCTAAGGTGTAAAAAGGAAGATCAAGTTGACACATGTACAACTAGTATGCCTTGGATGTAAATAATGTGCCATAAATGGCACTATCTGGATTTGAACCCTGTTTTCTATTTGCAGTCCTGTGCTCTCAGTGGAGATTGCACAGCTACCTTCTACTTCCCTCATCTGTGGTAGAGGAGCCTTCCAGCCCAGTTGGGGGACAAAAGAGTTGTAGTTGGAGTGACCTCTCCTAATGCTATTAGTTATTAGGGAGACAGAATAAGACTGAGGAAGAGTAGTGGGCAGAAGGGACCACAGCATATTCAGTATCATCATTGTTGAAACAATGTATGATTTGGAGCATCACAGAGGGAGGACACCTTGCCATTTGAGGAAGATAGGGAAAAACAGAGATTGATTAGTCTATAAAAGGGAAAACTCAAACAAGCGATTGCACACTTGAAGGGCTTTCATTGGAAAAGGAAATGGACAACAATGTAGACTCACACTCATTGATGTTTTACATTCATTTATAGATGAGGAAACTGGGCTGTGGGATTTCAAAAGGTTTGGCTAAGTTCTCTAAGAGAGCAGGAATTCAAATGGAAATCCAGCTGCCCAGCCTTCATCGTTTTCTAAAGCACTCAATAATGAAATAGATCACCTCTGACCTACTGTGCTTTGTGCCTTGGAAAGCATGCAAGTTGAAACTGAGGGGCTACATGGTCATGATGCCACACAAGCCATTCTTGCACTTGGTGGGTTTGGGGATGATCTTCAGAGTTCTTTCTAATACAATAGAACTATTCTAGGAATTCATGACTAACTTGAAAGGCAATACATACCATGGAATTTCCAAAGAGAATTGTGGAGCATTGCTGCTCCTGTTGTTAAGAAGGCTGCCACATAAGAAGTGAAGAGCTCAAATATGGCTCCTTGCAGTTGAGTCAGTGTGATTCTTTAGAACTATGATAATAATTCACGCTGCTAGTTTACACCAAATATTGTTAGTAGAAAAGACAAGAAAGTATTATGTACTTCAAAAAGACAGATTGGTAAGGGATTTCTTCTATCTGCTGGTCCTATCGCTGGAGTAGCAAAACTATAAATAGGACCAATATAATTTTAGACATAGGAAAAGGTATAGTTGGAATATCAAAGTATATTACATAGAGCAATATTAAGTTCATAAGGAGATTGAAATCAGAAGACAAATCAAAATAGGACATGCCAGATAGCCTAGAATCTAAGAGATGATTAGAAATCAGAATGGACACGGATTAATGAGTCCAACTCAATTCAACGAATATGTATTTATTGCTTCAGATGGGCTAAGTATGATGCTAGGTGCTAGAAAATATCAACATTATAAAGATGAGTCTAAGTGAATTTGTTCCTAAAGAAACTCATAGGCTAATGGGAAATATATACATGTAAAATATAACTACAGTATATTGCAATTAAAATGGCACCATACTATATGTGGTCTGTTGCCTTTTTATTCAACATTATGTTTCTAACATTCATTGATAGTATCGTGTGTAATTGAAATTTATTCATTTTTGCTTTGGAATAATTGCACATTATATGATTACATTACAATTTCAAATCTCAAAAATAATGCAAAGTAAATAATATATTGCTCAAGAATAAAAACACATATACTTAACACAAACACAAAATGAAGGGGACTAAAAGCACAAATTTCAGGATAGTAATTCCTTTGGAGTAAATTAAAAAATAAACCAGGGAAGGGGCACATAGGTAGAAACAGTAATAGTGGTAATGTTCTAGCTTCTACATGTTGTGGTAGGTTTGTAGCTATTTATTTTAATAACAGCATGTATATGCATGCAGAAATATACCATATGTGTTTATATATGCATATTTTCAACACCTATTATTTTATATGGGTCATATAATACATAATAAAATATTCAAAAATGGTTTACTGTTTTAATACATAGCATACCATAGAGGTGGTGCATATGGATTGCAGTGATCCAAGAAGAAATAAAAGAGGATTTATCATGGTTGGTTGGGTGAAAAATTAGACTATTTTCTACAAAAAATATTTATAATAAAATGTGTTATATCTGGGCTGGAATTGGGGGGAATGCATAAATATTTTCTTAATTGAGAGAGAGATAGCATTGCAGGTAGAAAAAGAGGAGCATCTGACTGAAAGGCTATTTTTATATTTCTGCATCTAATTTACTGTTTTCTTTATCTCTAACAGCACAATATATGTATGTAACAATATATAATTGTTAAATAATGAATAAGTGAATATATTCAGGATTGATAGAAGGCAGTATTTCAATGTGTGCCTGTGAGGAACTTGTAGGGAATAAAGTTAGAGAAACAGAAGGGAGCTAGTTTTGTATGCCATGCTAAGGATTTTAGTAAAGCAATATGGTGTTTTGATTTGGAGAGTAGCAGATTTTGATTTGAATGTTCAAATAGTCTGGCCACAATGTGAAGGGTGGCTTGGAAATTTAGAGAGTGGTAGCAGTGAGACCTTACATCAAAAACAGGAAGATCAGTTAGATGATGATAAGTTAGTGATAGGTGCAGCATGTGATGAGTTGGAGCTGGCCAGCAGTCATGAGAATGGCCAGGAGGGACTTCTCAGACTGTTAATGGGGAGCAGGATGAGGAGGCAGATCCAATGTCATGTGTCTAGAAAAAGTTGCCCTGCAGTATCTTTCTCTTGGTCTTTAACAGATGCATGACCTGCCCCTAGTGTTTTATATTTGTTTGTTTTGTTTTTCCCATGCTATTTTTAAAAGATTATACTGCTCTTTCTTTTGGTTTCTTAGATTTTAGCTTTGATTTGACATACAATACTTACTTGGACAACCTATTTTAGAAGTGTTTGCTTCCATTGATGGTATGTACATATGTGATAATACCAGTGCTAATCTCAATATCATGTTTGGGGAAGGGAATGGAGTCAGGAGGAAGCAGGGAAGAAGCTCACCAAGTGTTGTACAAATGTCTATCACTATCACTCTGAAGTATATTATGATGTGAGACAATGCAGAATATCAACAATAAATAAATAATTTAGAGATGATTTAAACTCATAAACCATTTCTTGTGGTGACAAATATTATTTTTAACTGGCTAAAATTCAGAGTGCACCTTCCCATTTTTCCTCTTCTTCCTTCTTCTTCTCCCCTTCCTCCTTCTTCCCTTCTTCCTTCTTTCTTTCCTCCTTCTCTGCTTCTTTCTCTTCTTTTGCATGTGGGATAAAGCAATGATATCACCCTCCCAATGACTCGAAAGGTATAAACTGAACTTCTTGGCTTTTATTTTTAGACTCTGGCACATACCAGTACACAGTTGTTTGTTTATAGTGTAATTGTTGGGGATGGTGATGTAGCTAAGTGGTAGAGCACTTGCCCAGCATGGGCAAGGTCTTGGGTTCAAGATCCAGCACTGAAAAAAAATTCATGTAGTGTAAGTGTTGTGATATGCTCCTGTGTGAACTGGGACTGTGGACATGTTTGCAGCTTAAGAGTTTTCAACTGAATCCTGGAAACTGCCTTCTTTTTCCAAGGTCTGATTTTCTCAGATTGTGCCCACTCCCAGAGGACAGCCTGTATCCATGACCAGACAGAGTCAGTTAAAGTCACTCATTTCCCCAAGACAGGCCAGCTCTAAAGTACTAATCCAATTCCACAACTCCCCATGGATAGGAAGAGGCCTTTATTACCACTGCAACACAATTCAACTCCTCTCTCAGTCCTGTCCTTTTTCTTTTTCTTTTTTTAATTTCTTAGGTTATTGGGTATTGAGCCCAGGAGTGCTTTTTCATTGAGCTACATCCCAAGCCCATTTATGTATTTATTTATTTATTTATTTATTTATTTATTTATTTATTATTTTGAAACAGGCTCTTGTTACATTACTTCATACTGGCCTTGAATCTGTGATCTTCCTGTCTCAGTCTCCCAAGCACTAGGATTACAGACATGTGCTATGATGACCAACCCCTGTCCTCCTTCTTTTGCTCACCCATAGTTGCGATTACTCTCCAATAATTTTCCTGTACAAATCTGAGTTTGTTTCTGAAGGAGATTAAACTAAGTCTCCCATCACATGCCTGGAACAGGGAATATAATGATCCTGATGACTCCAAATAAGTACATAAATGAAAGTTAAAGAAGGGTGGAAAGAAAAGAATGAGGACAGAGGACTGGGTGTGCACCCTTTGAATGATATAGCCTTGAGAAATAGATTGGTCAAATCCAAGAAGTTGTATGATGGATAAGATGATATTTTTACATCATTGGGAGGCTCCCCTCTTAATCCTTTAAAAATAAAAGAGATCCGCTCTGGGGATTGACAGAATCTTCTGTCCACAGTCAAGGGTGCAGGCTTGGTGATTCCCTGCAGAAGGTTGGATGTGCCCCAAGTTTAATCTTAGAGAACATTGATTTCCTTTTCAAATATTCTAAGGGTTCTGCTGACATCCAAGCTGAGGAAAGATAAACTTTGCATTAAGGCATTTTCACCTTTCATACACACACACAGGCAGTGAAAGAAAACATACTAAGGAATAACTGAGTACATGATTTCAAGGTATGAGGGTCACTTTGTTTTGGTAAAGTAGGCCACAAACCAAAATTGAATAAAAATTGTATTTGTTGATCAAACTATGTGGAATTTTAGAGTCTAATTTGGGTAGACAACATTCTTACTCACAGCAGCCTAGGTTGGAATTTTAATGACAACACATCGCCATGCCAATTAAAAATTCAAAAATAAATGCAGCATTTGTAACTGCCCTTCTCCACCTCCCAACACATCAACTCATGTTTGGAAATAAGCAAAAGGAAAAAAGTGGAAGGAAAAAAGGGAACTTTTTTTCCAAGTTTCTTTTTCTTCATAACCCTTTAAAATGTCAAAGGAGTAAATGGAGCTGAGCCCCTTCAATGAGAGTCGTTATTCAGCTGAAGGGCAAAGGGCCCTCTTTTGTGTTGTATACTCCAGACTGACAGTAACATAAATGAAAAACAAAAGCAAAACAAAAATAGATGAAAGCATGCACTTCATCAAAGACACACCTGGACTTCTATTGCCTTTCTTCCATTTAGTGGATGAATAGACGGGTAAATTAGCTTAATCTCAGTTTTCTCATCTATAAAGGGAAAATCAACAATAGCTACTGGATTGTATGATAATCCTGCAAGTTAGTGAGGTAGAGTACATAAAAAGGGGAAGGACACATAGTAGGCCCTCAAATATAATTATCTTTAGTATGTCCTCAATATATTTAAAAGCTTCTGCTTAGAAATAAATTTAGGATCATACATACATGCAAAAATTTCAGGCAAGTTTCTTAAATGAAAGGCTTTGGGCAAGGTCACTGGGAAAGAGTTGTAGCTTCCATTCTTTGTAGGGTGATATGGCTTGGATCTGCAGTGTGTCCCCAAAAGCTCATGTGTTGAAACCTGGTCTCAAATGCAGCAAGGTTCAGAAGTAGGGCATGCCTGGAGGAGGTAGGTCACTGGGGACATGACCTTGAGGACTCTATCTCTTCCTCTTCCTCCTCCTTCTCATCCTTCTCCTTTTCCTCCTTCTCCTCCTGCTCCTCTTCCTTCTCCTCCTCCTCCTCCTACTCCACCTTCTCCTTCTCCTTCTCTTCTTCCTCCTCTGCCACAAGCTGAGTATCATTCCTCTGCCCTGCCCTGCCACCATGGTGTTTTTCCCTTGGAGCTGGCTGACCATGGACTGACCTTTGAACCTGTGAGCCCAAATAAACTTTTCCTCCTCT
Source organism: Glis glis (assembly GCA_004027185.1). Classification (NCBI taxonomy): domain Eukaryota; kingdom Metazoa; phylum Chordata; class Mammalia; order Rodentia; family Gliridae; genus Glis; species Glis glis. The sequence continues at coordinate 27,613 of PVJS01012609.1, forward strand.
GAGTTATTCTTGTCAGATATTGTGGTCACAGTACTGAAAAGATGAATAACATAAGGGGTGCTTAAGTTTTTGCCTTGGTTGAAACTGCAACATTTTAGTGTAAGTTTTTGTCCCTTATTAAAATATAACTGTGCTGGGAAAGAAGTGATATGGTATGAAAGGAAGAAAACTGGATAGAAAGTAAAGTCTATTGAATGGTTATTCTAGTTCTGCCACCAGCTGGCTTTGAGATCTTGAAGAGGTCACTATCTCTCTGATCTGTGGGTTACTCATCTGTAAAGCTGGGATTCTAAATTAAGTGATGTATGTGTGTGTGTGTGCGTGTGTGTGTGTGTGTGTAGTAGACTAGTTTCAATGTCCATTGATGTGATAATCTTCCCAGTGATTATTCTGATTTATTTACGTGGGGACATAGAAACATAGTATTTGCCATCATAGAACTTAAAGTCTAGAGAATCTGAAAAGAGCCATAGAAATGAAATGCCAGGCAATGAAAACAAAGTACAATAAGTACTTACAGGTACTGGGAGAAACATCTAACCTGTTTGAGAGATATCTGGATGGCTTCCTTTTAAATATAGAAGACAAGAGATATCTAAGAATACCCAAAGGTCTAGATATGAAAGAAAGCACAACAGATTCTACAAGTTGAAACAAGTTTAGCTTAAGTAAAATAGACTGTGCAAGTGAGAGAAAGGAGATATATGTAGAGAAGTAAGGGATGGTGAAATAAAACATGTTCTCATTCATCTGTGTACTCATCGGGTTTAATGATCAGTAATGATTGTGAAATACATGCATGATAAATTAAGTTGGTATGATACCTTTCTACCTCATTATGTATGAAAAGTCAGAGCAAGTTTATAGTAAAGGTCACAGGGAGAGACTAAAATCTACTTGATAAACTGAGGCTGGAAGATACCCCATCTAGAGAAAAAAGATGTCTTTGAGAGGAAAGGAAAACTGATATTCATTTCTTGGTTATTGAACACATTTATTGGTGTACCTATCATGTGTCAACTACCATGTCTCTCGCTCTTGAGAATTAGGGCAGTGAACAGGACACCCAAGCCCTGTTCTCAGGGAGGTGCTTGTGTACCACACATCTCACCCAGGCAGTGCCTTGTGTGCTGATCTCAGAAGGCAGACAGGTGGACAGACCATGTCTCAGGATGGGCTATAAGTGCCTCTCTACAAAGTGGGAATCTCCTCTATTTTTCAGTAAGTGCCAAGTGTTCTGTTTATTTGTGGCTATGAGGGTAATTAGATGTTCTCATTGCTCAGATTGTGTGACAACATTGTCATCAACTTGCCACATTCACAAGGAAAAGATAACTTCAATGTATGCTTATGTGTTAATGTGGCATTACTATTACATTTAGTAAGTTTACCTACTCATCCAAATTATAGAAAAGTATGGCATATAATCTTTAATAAGACACATTTTTTTCTTTCCTTGGGCCATTATGAAAGTAATATTCTTAGGTTGAAAAGAAAGATCTCAGTATGAAAGAAGTACCAAATTTGTGTTCATAAAGCTATAAAATAGGTTTATTTTAATTGTAATTTTGAGGAGTATTAAAATCAGCACCCAGAAAGAAATTTGATTTAATGCCATGAAAAGAACTGAGAAAGGAGAAATATATAAGTTTCAAGAGACAAGTTAAATGAAGAGAAATCCCAAGCCGAGAATCTGGGTTTGGTCTTGATTCCAGTATTAAGTTGGGTTGTCATAGTACAAAAGTGATTGGGAGAGAGCCACACTGCCTCCAGTGAAGGAAATCCCATTTCCTAGAGTCAAAAGTTAGAAAAACATTGAAATAAAATAATAATTGCACTTTATGTAAGTTCAGTAGAGTTGGACTGACTACAACCAGGATCATAACTATACAGAGAAATCTATGATCACTACTATAGGTATTATTACTGCAATTACTGCTACTACTGATAGCCAAACTATCATTATATTTTAGTAAATATACATATGTGTATGTGTTTATATATATATTTGTATGTATATATATACAATATATATTTTATATCTGTATATGTATAATATATATATATATATTTGTATGTGTGTTTATGTTTGTACATATATGCCACTATTGGGCACTTATTATCTAGAACATAGTGTTCTAAGCACTATTCATGTATTCAGTAATTTAATCCACAAAATAATACTAAAAATTATATATAGTTAAATATATGTATATATATATTTATATATGTGTGTGTGTGTGTGTAGCTATATAGATAAAATTCTGAATGAAGCTGACCACACACTGAGTAACATTTTGAACAAAGCAGGATTTCTCTGCCCCTAAATATTTTCAGGAGGAAGACATGTTGAGTAGTTGATAGAGGGCATGCATGCACTGCAGGACAATTTGAGAAAGATCACCTTCAAGGCTTTTCTGATTCTGAGATTTTCCATTTGTTATGAGAGGCTCCAAGAGCAAACCAAATTTGCTAAATTTCATTTTCAAAATATAGTGGATGCAATCATAGTCATAATATTTCATTTTTATTAAACATGCATTTAGATATGCTCAGGAAGCACTCTCCTCATTCCTTCTTCATGCCTCTAGGGGCTATTAGAGACCCTCTGCATTATATAGATGTTCAAAGCGTATTTGTCATTGTCATTGTTCTCTGTACCGCCACCAGGAAAAACATCACTACCAGACAATGTAGTAAGTTGGAAAGAGCATGAGAACAAGAGCCCAAAGTTTTTAGTTGTGGACTGAATGCATTTGATGTAGAGATGTGACCAGGGACAAATAACAAATGTCTTTGGCTCCACTTTCCCTATATGTAAAATGAGAGTAACAATGGTATCTACATGACCATGTTGAATGTAGGGTTCTAAGGCTTAGCATTTCATTCTTAGAAATCCTTACCACTGTAAAGAAAGTTCAGTTGAGTTTTAATCATTATCCCTTAACACCCAGTATACCTAGTAATTGCACGTTTCCCAATATTACCCATTTGAAGACTTAAGATAGTTTCATCATCATTTGTTAATTAAAATAGAGCCACTGTTTTCTGTTGCTCTATTTAGACATCTAAAGGGAAGAAAATGGACTCTAGAAAAATAACTATACCCATCTGTCCAACAGAAATGCTGGGCTTTGATTTATAAAGTGAAACCCCTATCTTTTCTTTCTCTCCCCTACCATCTTTCTTTTAGAGGAGGTTAAATGTGATGTATTTTGTTTTTAAAAGAGTGCTCCTCTTCTATTGCTGAGGGGGACCCAGTGCTGTGGTGAGTGGAAACTCCACTAAAGCTCTGAGCTCCAGTCAGATAAATCCTGGTACACTGCCGGCTGATAAACCCACCTGAGCAGGTAAAGGAGACAATAATCAGACATGGTGACATGCTCATTGCTCCTGGGAAAGGCTGTACTCATCGATGTTTCCACAATGCTTTGTCTGTTTGCTTTCTTTTCCTAAATCACCCTTTGAAACACAGAGTCAAAACGGGCCTTTCAAAAGTGGGTGTGTTAGGGCTAGAAACACATGTTGCAATTCTACTTACTCTCCATCTGTTCTTTTGCTGTAAAGGGGAGTAGAAGAAAAGTAAATATTAGTTTTATAGGAAGTCTTTCTTAGCTCAGTTTGCTATAACAAAATACCATAGACCAGGTGGTTTAAACAACAGAAATTTATTTCTCATAGTCTTGGAGCTATGGATCTGATAAAGGCTAGATTCTGATAATGCCTCTCATCCTGGCTTATAGATAGTTCCTATGTCCACACATGGTGAGAGAGAGAGAGAGAGAGAGCGAGAGCGCAAGAACTCTCTGGTATCTCTTCTTATAAGGGCACTCATCTCAGCATGAACATTCTACCCTCATGACTTCAACTACACCTGATTTCCATCCAAAGTCCTCAGCTCCAAATACCATTACAATGGGAGTTAAGGCTTCAACATAGGAATTTACAAGGGATACAATTGAGTCCGTAGCAGCATACCTGCTGAATTTAAGTGGGTGTAACTGATGGTTTTCTTCTCTTTGTACATGTCGTGCTACACAAAGCATTCTGTTTTCTATTTTACACATCGGGGCTTGCTTGGGGTTTTATTTATCTTAATGACTCATTGAGTTAGGATATCCTTATTGGGAAAAAAAAAGAGATGCCTTTATTTTCCAATATCAGTCAAATTGAAATGTTGATGTTTTAGTGCTATGGATTCAGAAGTCTATATCTGAATTCTGGAAATGGGTTAGACTTTTCTTCACAAGGCATGTTTTATTTGAAATTGTTTCTTTGATATTTCATGGACAATCTAGGAATGAGCAAAGGCTCATTTCTTTGAAAAGCAGCATGACACTTTAGAATCAATAAAATTTAGAGTTATATAGAATTTGCTTTGAAGATCATCTTTGTTGCTTCTTAGGTATATAACTTATTGACCTCTTTGAACGCAAGATCCCCATATACATTATAAGGTAATGATACTACCTTAGAGTGTCATTGTGTAGATTTAATAAGATTATCTATACAAAAGATCAAGTAGAGTCTCTGGGCTCTAGTAGATTATCAAAAATTATGTTTCTCATCTCCATCATCATCCTTCAAAAGATTCCCTAGTCAGGCGTGGTGGCGCACACCTGTAATCCCAGTACTTGGGAGGCTAAAACAGGCAGATCTCAGGTTTGAATTCAGCCTCAGCAATTTAGCAAAACTTTTAGCAACTTAGTGAGACCCTGTTTCAAATTAAAAAATGAAATAAAATAAAATAAAAACTGGGATTGTAGCTTGGAAGTATAATGTCCCTCAGTTCAATCAATCCCCAGTACCAAATACATACATACATACATACATACATACACACATATATACATACATACATACACGATTCCTAGCAAGAATGAGGCTTTTATAATTAGTGACAACTAATTTCTTTGTCACTGGCCACCCCAAGATTTCTCATAGGAATAGTTGTGAGAGTTGTAAATCTGCTTTGACTTGGCTGATGATTCTGATCAATCATGGCTGATGATTTTGCCACCAAGATTTTTGAGACAATTAGGTATGTTTTTGTGTTTTTCAAGTAAGAGACACTCAAATTCATAGAGGCATAAAGAGTGATTTATATTTCTAATATAAAATGAAATCTGGATGTGGAGAAACTGAGACTGGAGTGGGGACCCTACTAACTATCCAGACTCCTTTCACCTTTCTGCTCCACTATTCTTAATCTATTAGTCTTATATTCACAAGTTAGCTCCTCCAACAACAGGCATCTCTTCCATGATCAGGGCAAGAAGGGATGGAAAGGACTCCACCATTTGTGTCTGTTCCTGTTATCAAATAATTGGAAGATTCTCAGAAACCTAACCAACAATTGCTGAACTATGGTTAACCAAATAATCAACTGGCCTATGGTACTTCAGGAGATGTTGGTAAAGCAGTAGTTGGCCTATTCAGCTTCTAGAGTAGAAGCTGGCAAGGGATAATATGACTATGATTCCTGAAAAGTTAGCCAATGAGTAGTGTCAGCTATACTTGTAAATAATACTTATTCAGTTCAGTTAATTAAGCATGAATTGAAGATCTACTATGTGTCAGAAATTATGCTAGGTATTATAGCAACTGATAAGAAGACCAAGAGCAAAAGCAAAATACAGTCCTCCTTCTCAAGGAACTCAAGCACATTAGAAAAACAGAAATAGCCATATAGCCAAACTTGCACAAGATAAATATTTGCAGGGCCACACTTACAAATTCTCATGACCTACATTCAGAGGTCATTTTGGTGTAACCAAGGTTATTTCATACTATCCATCTGCATCATATTGCTGCACCCTTCCTTGAGTGAGCAGGAGGGTGAGCATCTATCTTTAACTTGATGACCTTGAAATGTTCTCTGAGTAATCAGGGATGCAGTTCTATTTCAGTTTTGAGTTTTTTCCTTTTGCCTTCTGTTGTTGTTCTTTAATTATGTTCTGCCTTTTGAAATTGTTAAATCAGGTAAAATAATTGTAGTACATCAATTACTCAGAAAAATGTCTCGTGTAGCTTTTAATAAACATATTGAGCCCCTTTATGCCTCAGATATTTAACAGAAAATAGTTATATTAACAGAATTCCATGGGTACAGTACCATAGTTTAGATCCTATATGTTCTGTTTACAATAATACAGGGGTCAGTAATCTTTGTGAAAGGCCAGATAACTTAGCTTTCGAAGCCATGTACTCTCGGTGGCAGTTACTCAACTCTGCCATTGCAGTGCAAAAGTGACCAGGGACATGTATAAACAAAAGAGCATGGCTGTTTTCCAGTAAAACTTTATTTACAAAAATTGGGGGCAAACAAAATTTGATCCAAGGACAACAGTTTGCTGCCCTCAACCATAATTGTATCAAAAATCGTGACAGTCTCTGATTATATAATAAAAGATGTACTCTGGTTATATAAGAAAAGATGTACTTTATAAGTAAAATAATGAATCCAAAATTGGTTCAACCAGTGGAATATTCTTTGTGGTCACTTCTTTTTTTTTGTGGTACTGGGAATTGTACACAGGGGCATTCTAGCCCTGAGGTATATCCCCAGCCTACTTTTTATTTTACTTTCTAGGTTGCTGAGAGTCTCACTAAGTTGCTGAGGCTGGTCTTGAACCTGTGATCCTCCTGTCTCATCCTCCCAAGTACTGAGATCACAGGCATGCACCACCATGCCCCACTTGTCATTACTTCTTAACTTAAATATGTTCTTTATCTTCAGCTCTCTGAGGACAAATGAAGGAAATAGTAACTATCAATAAAAATGTATATGCCAAGGAAATATCTGATTTAACATGTGTAACTGTTCTCACCAATCTTTTTTTTTTTTTGTGGTACCGGGGATTGAACGCAGGGGCGTTCTACCTCCACGCTATGTCCCTGGCCCTATTTATTTTGAAACCGGGTCTCACGAAGTTAAGAAGGGCCTCGCTAAGGAGAGAGAGAGAGAGAGAGAGAGAGCGAGCTGAGGCTGGCCGCGAACCCAGATCCTCCGGTCTCCGCCTCCCAAAGTACTGGGATTACAAGCGTGCGCCAACATGCCCAGCTTCACCAATCATTTTAATAGGAAAATGGATCCTATATATTTAATGTCCAGATTATTAATGAGGTATTTCTTCTCATTTTTTGGTTCCTGTTGCCTCATCTATGTTGATCTCATTAACACATATGAGATTACCCATCCTATTTTTCATTACTGATATGGAAATAGAAGCTCTGAAAACTAGAGGAACTGGGTATAGAACAAAGACAAAAGTAGAATATAGCCAGGGCCTCTAAGAGCATGAATCGTCAGCCTGGAATTGAAAGTCAGAATGACAGAACAGGGGTGGATGAAGAAGCAACGCCAGGCAAAGGGCACAGCCATTCAATTCATGTGGTCAAAGTTATATGGGTCCTGGCAGGTCTCACCTGAGGGACTAGAGAGCCATTCCCTAGGACAAGATGGTGGTAGGTGTCTTCTGAGCTTACATAGGAGCTCTGGAGCCAGCTTGTAAAGAGTAGCAATGAGAGAAATGGATTAAGTGACCTCAAAATTGACTTCTAAAGCTAATGTTCTGTGAAGTCTGCAGCTGTGGTGGCCATCCTGGTCCGCCAGCTCAGGGGGAAGCCTGATGTCTCACAGCCAGTCATGCTTGGAATAAAAGTGGTCATCTCCATGCCTCTGTGAGCTGCCTTTTAGTCCATGAATCCCATCTGTGACCATTGTCAGTGTTCTCTAAGGGGAGTAGAAATAAACCCTGGGGCCTGACTTTGAATTGCCAGCCCGAAGGATCTGTTTTCTGCTATGGGCCAGAGAAGATTGCCCTGTCTCCCTATCTTGTCCCTTCTCTTTTCCTTAGTGCTAAGAGCACACTATATTCCTTTTAGCAGCCCACATAGATCACTTGTCTAGCACATGGGAGGCCCAGGGATCAATCCCTCGTATTACCAAAAAATTAAAAACTGTTGGTTAAAATGGCAAAAAAATTGGCTTGCAATAGAATACAATATCACAAAATAATCTACTGGAAAAGAGCCACATAATTATTAATTATCATAAGAACCCTATTAAGGCTATGGCAAATTGTAAGATACCCCAATTAAAGAGGAGATAACGAAAGCACAAGAGGATGTATGACTTTTATAAAGAATCACAGTGGTGAAACCTGGACCCAAATTCAGGACTTTTGATGCTAGCTAATACTATGGTATTTTGCACTATTCCATAAAGATGGTTTTCTTAATTCTATGAAATAAACTTTGAAGCTATATTTTAATACCTGAAAAATAACTTGCATGTAAATATCTAAGATCCATAAAATAGTATATTTAGATAATTTTATTTAGTTTTTTGGATTATTTCTTTTTCATATATCAAATACAGGGCTAGATATATGTGCTATATTAAGCCACACTTCATAATCACAATAAGTATTATTATTATCATCAATGGTCAAAGAAGGAAACTGACATTTAAAGAGGCTTATTTTGGAGCTGGGTGTGATGGTGCATATCTGTAATCCCAGGACTTGGGAGTCTGAGATAGAAGGATCACAAGTTCAAGGCCAGCCTTAGCAACTTAGTGAGGCTCTCAGCAACTTAGCAAGACCCTGTTTCCAGATAAAAAATAAAATAGGGCTGGGGGTGCAGCTCAGACATAGAATGCCACTGGCTTCAATCCCTATTACCACACACACACACATACACACAAAAAAAGAGGTTTATTTCCCAAAAGTCACAAAGCTATTAAGAAGTTGAACCACTTTGACTCATTCAGTGGTCCTACACCATTGATCCTTTCCAATATCAGTCTTGGGTAATATTTCTGTACATTTTACAAGACCTTTTTTTACACTAGTACATGGCATTTATTTGTAAATCCTCGGTAGACTGTGTTTAATGCATGTAATTACAATAAAACTGGGGAGAAAGGAATTATTTGCAAATACTGAAGCTATGGTTGTCTTTGGTCCCTAAGACTGCCCAGTCTTTCTCTTGTTGAGAGTTATCAATGATGGAAGCCCCACAGTGTGTAGTGGGGAGCCTATAAGCATGATAATTGACACAGTCATGAACGCAGCCAGAACAAGTATGTCCTAGAGAGACAAAGGGGTCTGTTCCATTACAAGCTAGTGCACCTGAGAAGCAAGCCTCTTCTAAATTTAAGTTATTTACCTTTATTATATGCTGAGGTCAGGAACTCTGCAGGACAGCTGCATCTGATCTATTGCAAACATTAATTTTGGGGAGACAGTTTGTTCTGTGGTGGTAACAGGAAATAAAGGGTACTGTGTAAACAAGCCACTACCTGTAACTAAATCTGTTTTCCACCACCTAACCTTCACTGTTCTCTTTTCTCTTAACAAGGTTTCCCTGAGAAGTCAAATTTCAGTGAAGTCAATAAGCACTCTATATCATTCTTATTTTATAGAAATAAAACTTAGGCAATATAGTGGGTTTAGGCTCATACTCTATGAGAATTATGTAAATCCAAAATGTATTTAGAGGCATGGAAGCACATTATATGAGAGAGCAGACCCTATCACTGAAGCATGCTTAGGTTTGACCCACGTCTAGCCATTTGTTCCTTCTATGACTTTGGGAAAACCGTTCTTTCTTTGTAACTTTCAGGAAATTCTGTCAAATGAGGGTTATATTCTTAATCTTAAGGAAAGGCTGTAAAGTTTCACTAACTAAATGTATATAAGCACCACCTAGCGCAGTACCTAGGACATCAATCAGTTTCAATAAAGAGGAGATATTGTTCTGTCTGACAACAAATGGGCTCTCTCGATATAATACCCATGGAAAGTAAGCATTAAGACAATCCTTTTGGAAAATGATTTTGCAATGTATTTCAAGAGCCTAAAGGGCCTCATCTTTTTCCCTGTAATTTGGCTCCTGGGAGCCTTACCTTATAGAAATCTTACCTTAAGTATCGCTTCCCTGCCTAAAACACCTCAATAATTCCACATTGCCCTCTAGATGAAGGTGAATATCTCAAACAAAACCCAAATCTTGCCCTTTTTGATCTTGTGCTTGTTAATTATTTAGCCTCATCACTCTCATTTCTCACCTTGAATTCCAAGTTTCGTGTGTAATAAATATCTTTCAGATTCCCAAGGAGCCTTGCACACACCATTCCAGCTGTCTAAACTAGCTTTTCATTTCCCCTTTCTACCCAATTTCTTCTTATCCTTCAAAATCTCTCACTCCTGGAAGACTCGTCATTAACCTCACCTCTGGGTTATTGCCCTCTGAGTTCCCCTAGAATCCCCTGTGCTTCTATTTTGTCATTTTCACTCCACAGACTGCTCATGGTTGGCATCCACCACAGAATGTAAGCTCTGTGTGGACACAGACATGGCTTGGTTGCTTTTTATTTTATCTCCAATGCCTAATACATCCCCATGTATAAGAGATACCCCGTATTTATTTGTTGAAGGAATATGGGAAATAAATTCAGAACAAAAGGAAGGGATCCCTGGCCACTAAAAATAGTCATCACTGTTCGTTTAAAAAGTAGAAAGTTAAAAAAAAAAGTATTCTAGCCAGGCGTGGTGGCACACATCTATAATCCCAGTACTTGGGAAGCTGAGACAGGAGGATCAGGTTAGCAGGATTAGGAATGATTTTATTTTTCTGTATCTTCCAAATGCTATAAATGAGTCTGCATCTGGTTTTTATTATCGTATACGTTAAACTTTTACTTAAAGGAATAAAAGATATTCAACGCCTGGCAATAGGAAAGTTCCCTAGGGCTAATGGGTGAGAAACTTAAATTGTGGGCTGGCAGCAAAGGCTGGGCAGCCGCAAGCATGGATTAGTGTTTTTATTTATAAAGCTGCAATTTCCCCAAGCAAGACGGGTGCATCCACTTGCTGATTTATTCCCCTTGTCAAGGGAAGCCAATGAACGATAATTCTCCGATGCTAAGCCTTCCTTTGGGATGATGTTCAGTCACTTCACTCCCCAAAACTTGATCAATTATATACTACCTGTTGACACCCCAGGACACATTGAGAATGAATGTCTTTCACGCAGGAGAACTCCACAAATCCAGTGATAGATACACTTTCTCCCGGGTTCAAAAATACTCTAACCTGCGTCTTTACTTCTTGGCGTTGAGTCAGGAGCCTTCCTGGGTGAATTGTGGAGCTGGACGGCATCCACTGAGTCCTCCCATACTGCCTCTGCCCTGGAGATTAGGGGTAAGGCAGGTCAGTTTGCTCAGACTCAGACTACTCATTTGTGAAATGGAAGTAAGTCATTAATTACATGTGTAACAGCTTATTTCACCCAGATGTGATACTAGACATGGAGACACTTTGTACATTGTGAATTATTACACAGATGGTACCCTTTCTGAGCGAGAAATTATCTTTCTCTTCTTTGTATCTGGCTCTAATCTCAGCTACTCTATAAAGTTCTTGAGAACAAAACACCAGTTTTCTCTTTTGTATCTGGAGTGCCTAACAGGGTGTCTGATACACAGAGGGTGCTTAAAACATGATCATTGAACTGATTCTGGATAGCTGCCAACCAAGCAATATGATAACCAACAAATGATAATTTAATCCCTATTGTAAACTAGTCAGTGTACTAATTTCTTGGTAAGACTAGGTGCTATTCTCAAAGCCTCTAAATGTCAATATTGAACAAAAGCACACACATGTGAGGTGAGGTGTGTTACATGAAGAAATGCAGGATCACTCATTTTAGCCTTTAGTTCATTTAGTTCATTTAGATCATTCATTTAGTTGGAGGAATTCAGGGAAGTTTCCTATGGAGGTGGTAATTTATTTATTTATTTATTTATTTATTTATTTATTTATTATTTTATGATACTAGGGATTGAACCCAGGGGTGTTCTACCTCTGACCTACAACCCCACCTCTATTTTATATTTTATTTTGAAACAGGGTCTCCCTGAGATGCTGAGGGCCCTGCTGAGTTGCTGAGGCTGACCATAAATCCTCCTGTCTCAGCCTCTTAAATACTGGGATTATAGTTATGCACTACCATACCCAGCCAAAGGTGGTTTTTAAATCAATGATAAAAATGAATTAAAGCAGTGAAGATAGGTGTGGGATTGCTTTGGGAGCAGATGTAATGGTACATTTGAAGCCTGTTATGAAGCTCCATCATTAGCATTTACAAGTTGTCAACAAGAAAGTGACAGTGAGAACTGTACCTTCTTTGTCTTTGTGTTTCTAATAGGTTGCATAGTTCTAGTGCACTATTGTAGAAGTTTTATAACTGCTTATTGAATGTGTCACTCTTCTCAGCTGGATACCAGAATATCCTCCCCAAGGTAAAAGGAAATCGCAAATGGATAATTAGCAAGACAGGCATCTGGATGCAAATATCTCCCCATATATCAACCTTGAACTCTTTTCTTACTAAAACCCTGACTAAAACAATGAATATATGATGAAGTAGCCAACGGGCATTTCATTCACCCCTCCTTCCAGGTACTGTTCTGAACAGGAATCAAGTGATATCCACAGAAAACAACCTACCCAAAACATATTTTCATAGTTACCCACAGAATCTCTCCACTGAGAAATATTTTAGTGTTGTGTCCTTGGCTTTTTACCAAAGATTATTATAATCAGCAGCCTGATGGCAAATTTTAAGCACTTTCTATGAAACCACTGCTAACTACAGGGTTCATTTTTATGTCATATATTCTTTGTGTGAGAACCCCTAAAACAAATTATTTTGCAGCTAAAACATGAACTTGCATTTACCTAACACATTGCTTCTTCTCAACCTTTTGCTTTTTAAATTATGACTCCTCTTCCAGGAGTCTTTTTTGGGCATTATTTTTCCTAATCACCTCCAGCACTGACATGACATTTTAATACTATAGACATACTATCTGTTTATGTACTCAGGGCCTATTGGAAGGCCAGAAATCATTGCAATGTCTAAGATATTTTGACTCTTCTTCTCTCCCTATTGCCAATTTTTTGCCCCTTTGGGAGATGTATCACTTCCTTTGAGAATGCGTGTTAACACCCAAAAGCACACTATTTCTGTTATGCACTATTTTTTGTTCAGATTTGGGCTTTCTCTTATAAGACAATAGAATGGTATACAAGATAATGATCTTTGAGTTCAAACAGACCTGAAAATACACCGGAGTCCTGCACTCTCTTTACTGTGGTCTAATCATTTAACCTCTCTTGATTCCTTCAGTTTCCTTATTTGACAAATGGAAATAATGACACCTGGCAGGAACTACTGTATTATTGTAAGCACTAGATAAAGTCATACCTGCAAATTGCTACATATAGTTAATTCTCAGAGGAAAAAAATAGTGGTTTGTTGTTATGAAGGAAGTATTGGTTTTTTTGTTTGCTTTTGCTTTTTTGTGGTGTAGAGGATCAAACTCAGTGCCTTGGGTGTGCAAGACAAGTGCTCTACCACTGAGCTAGTTGCTGCCATCCTCTGTAATCTATAAGATTAAGAAATATGTCTCATGTAAGTTTGTTTCTTACATAGTATCTCCAAGAAAGCCTTACTAGCACGCTTATTAGTGTTGTTTAATTGAAAGAATGATTGAGTGGGGATGAATATGGGCCTGGATGAATATGGGAGAAAGGGTAAAAGCCTGCAAGGCTAGCTGAACACAACACAGTATGTGGCTAATTCGTACAGAATGTGTGGCTCTAACCCAAATAGATTATAACAGAAGTAAAATGCATGATCAATGTTATTAATGAGTGTCAATAGAATTGTACAACTGGAGGAAACTCCAGAAAGTCCTACTCTTTGTAAGAATGTGGTATAGATGGTAGAATCACTGATTCATACATGAATAATCTTGTGTCATCAGAAATCCAGCAGTCCAGTCCTCTCAACATACAGATGAAGAAAGGGACAGTGATTTGAGAAGAACTACACAGATACTACCAGGCAGCATTATAATCTGAACCCAGTTCTCAGGACAATTGCCTGTCTGGCTTACTTCTGGCTACACGATACTATGAAATGAATCAATTTTTGTGTTTTGTTGTTTGTTGTTTGCTGTTGTTGTTGTTGTTGTTCTTCTTCTTCTTCTTCTTCTCCTCCTCCTCCTTCTCCTTTCTCTCTCTCTCTCTCCCCCTCCCTCCCTCCGTCTCTCTCTCTCTCTCTCTCTCTCTCTCTTTCTCCTAGACAAACAAAGTACAGTTACCTAAGGAGCAGACAATATTTGGGTTTTCTGAAAAGATGGCTCCTTTTGGATGCAGACAGGTTTCAAACATACGTACTGATGCAGATTAAAGAAATGTTATTGTTGTTTTCTTACATATAAAATCATACTTTAACCAACTCAGAATAGATAATATACTTATCACATATAAATTTTTTTCCTGCTAAATGGAAGGACTAGACTAGGATTTATAAGCATTCCTTTGGGATCATAGTAAGTCATATTTTTTAAAGTGTATGATTGATTATAAAACATACACGAACATTATGAAACATCCAGAATTTATACCCCTTAATAGGTTAAAAATTATATATAAACAGAGGGACAGGTTTACAAATCATGTAATAAATCTGAAATAAGGGAATATGATTTTGCCAACCTTATTTTGCACTTGAGAGATAAACGATTTATGTTATAAATCAGAACTCTAAAGTTTGCCAACATGATAAAGTTTACAAATTCCAACTATTGAATTTGATATAAAACTCTGATTTATAAATTCTATCTTATAATTTTGATTCTTTCTCAGGATAAAACTGGGACATGAAGTTCCAACTTAGAAAAGAGGGTAGTTGTGAGCATTGTGTTCACCGCTGTCAATATTAGCGAATCACTTTTAGTGAGGTTAATTTGGGAGATTAATTTGTCACACGTTGTGAGTGAGAAAATATGTTAGAGCACCCTAACAACTAAAAAGAAGATACAACATGTGGCATGATATTTAGTAACTACAGAGCCACCCCAGCTTCCATGATGAGATGCTTCTCTGGAGACATGGGCTAGTCTAAATAAGCACAAATGGAGACAAGTGGAGTGTTCTTTTGCTGCCTTCCCCATGGTAAGTCTTCCCTGGACAGTGATGCTCCCATTCCTGAGAGACTAGGGCCCTGACTGCCCAGGTGGTCATACTCCAGAGCCAGCAGTCTCTAACATCACCATTACAAATGTACCACAGCACAGCAATGTTGTTTCACTACCCACGAGTAAGATGTATTTGGATAAATATGGAGAGAGACCAGTAGAATATTGGAAGGGGGTCGGGGACAAAGATGGTGAGGGGGAAAAAGGATGATTGAGGAAGGAAGCAATTCAAGTAATGTTTTGGCACTATATACAGGTATTGCTACCAGTTTCCTAGCATGTACAGGGAGGGAGGAGAGGATAGCTAGGTGGGATGTAAAGGGAAATACACCAAGAACTGTGTGCATATGTGTTTGCATCACATTGAACTTCACTATGATGTGTAATTGCAGTGCACTAACAAAAGTATTTTATTTATTTATCTTTTTGCAGTACTGGGGATTGAACCCAGGGGCATTCTACCTCTGAGCTATACCCCCAGCCCTATTTTTTTATTCTTTATTTTGAAACAGGGTCTCACTAAGTTGCAGAGGGCCTCACTAAGTAGCTGAGGCTGGCTGCGAACCCAGATCCTCTGGTCTCAGCCTCCCAAGTACTGGGATTACAAGCGTGCACCACCATGCCCGGCTCACAAAGTATTTTATTTTTATTCTTTTTAACATGCTTTTATTGGTGCATTGGAGTCTTACATTGCAATGAATATCTATTTGATGTTAACATGTATGCACACAGCTCTTAGTGCCGCCCACCTCCCCCCACCCGTATGAAGTACCAAGAATGGTGTTGGTATATTTTCACATGTACATATGGTTTATGATAGTAATTCCATTAATTCACTTCTTTCTTGCCCTCCCCCTTCCCTTGTACCACTTCC
>PVJS01012610.1:0-43544 GCA_004027185.1 Glis glis
GGGGGGGGGGTAAGTGGGCCAAGAAGGAACCAGACTCCAAGCTCCCCGAAGCATCTAGTGATTATTCTCTCAGTTTCCATCCTCAAACCTCCAACACAGGCTGGCATGTTGACTCTCATCTGCCAAGACCAGCCAGCCGACGTCTTGGACCCTCCTCACTTAGATGGCAAGTTTCTTGGGGGCTTCCCCCAGGTCTCCGTCTGTTGTCCCTGTCCTCCCCCCCCCTGCAGGCTGAGCACCCCAGATATTTCCTAAGTGCCCTTGCTGTGTACCAGCATCGAAACCCTGAGCAAGTAGCTCCTGAAAGATACCAGCTCGTACCAGGTAAGGCCAAATGCCCAGAGAGGTTCGTAGGGACACCGGAAGGCCCTTCCATAGCCTCCACCGCAGGAGGCTGGAGCCTGAATCACAAGGTGCATGGTGACCTCGGGGCCACTCCCACCCCTCTTGTCAGGCTTCATCTTGGAATCTGTCTGAACTCACCGTACCAACCTGGTTCCTCTCAGTGCTGGCCGCATTCCCATGCTTGCCCTTAGCCCCCAAGACAGTATGGGCTCATTGAGCTGGCTCTCGAGCCACAGTGGCTGCATCTGGGGGGCAGACAGCTGGGGTGGGGGGGGAGTAGCCTGCAGGGAGCCTTGTGCTGCTGGAACGGCAGCATCCCTGCGAGGGTACCCACCTGCTCCTGCCCGAGGATCAGGACACCCCCTGGCTTGATGGGGTGCCAGGGGGCCAGGTTCTCCCCAGTGCCAAGCTTTTCCCCATCCTGGAAAGCTTCCCACATGCCATCCCGCGTTGTCCAGGTGACGCAGATGTGGTGCCACTTGCCATCACTGACAAACAGGGGTAGCTGTGCGACCTGTGAGCAGCAACATGCAAGTGAGGACTTGTGGGTCCCGCCCCCACGGACTCCCCCAGGGCAGGAGGTGGCAAGCTACCTGGGAATCCCAGGCCCACTGCTTCTCCCACTGTCTGGGGTCCCTGCTGGGCTTCCCTTCTCTGCTAGGTGGGTGACATGCCTGACCCCATCTGCCATGTGTGTGACACTCTTACAAGGAAGGGGGAAACCTCAGCACAAGCCCCTGAGGTGGACTGGACACCTTTGGTCCCTGGCTTGGCTGAAGATAGACTCTCCCATGTTGGCCC
The DNA here is from genome assembly GCA_004027185.1 of Glis glis. Lineage (NCBI taxonomy): Eukaryota > Metazoa > Chordata > Mammalia > Rodentia > Gliridae > Glis > Glis glis. The sequence continues at coordinate 1,147 of PVJS01012610.1, forward strand.
TGAGCTTTCCATGCAGAGTTGAAGGGAAATCAAGTCTCTACCAGGCCGACTTCTTCATAAACAGTCAGAGCAGGGGTCTTCTCTCCTCAGGTAGAGTTCCAAACCTCCCTGGCAGCACTCAGAGCTGTGTGTGTGCATACATGCATGCATGCGTGCGTGCGTGTGTGTTGGGGTGCCACCTCCTGCCAGTGTGGAGGGCTGGAGGCCTCCAAGCATGTGTGTGCTCCAAGTGTGGGGGGCACACACACAGAGCTGCAGGAAGGCTCCGGCAGCCTGAGAGCACTACAGAAGGTGCGGCTGCGAACTGCCCTGTTGTTACTGTGGGTCTCCTAGCAACCTGAAGCCTCCCTCCCAGGAATTAGATGTTTACAAGAGGTCTAAATAGAGAGGAAAACAAGGCTCTCGGTCCTACCTTGTCCTAGAGTGTTATTTGGAACAATTAATCCTTGGCTCAGGGAAGTGGTTACTGCTAGAAGGAGTGCGGCAGGCCCGCTCTACGCATTTCCAACTTACACTCTACTCAGGGCAGTTCAGTGAAGACTACGAACCAAGGGGCTGGGCTGCCCTCCCTCTCTCCCACCCCAGCGGTGGCGTGCGTGGCCAGAAAGTGGCATCGCCATCCAAACACTCAGGTCCAGCCAGGACCTAGGATGCTCTTTTGTTATGATGAGTCTGAATCTAGAAGGAAAGTTTTGAAGTGGGACTGCTGAGGGCCCCTGGAGGCCTGGAGCTGGTTTTGTAAGGAGACCACATTCCTGAATGCCTATTAAAAAGAGGCATTTGCTCAGGAAAAGGCAAGACTCTAGGTCCAGAGTACAGATCAGCAGTTGCCATGGGCTGGAGGAAGTTGACTATGAAGATGAATGAGAGAATTTGAGGGTGGTGACACTGCTTTATATTTTTTACTACATTTATCAAAACTGGTCAAAACATACATTAAAATGTGTAAATTTCACTGTATGCAAATTACATTTCAATAAACCTGACCTCTCAAAAAAGATATGCCCATGAGAAGTCTCTTACTCTCAGACAGACAGACACACACACACCCTTAACCAGTGCACCTAGGAGGGGAACGCGAGATGCCCAGCATGGGAATGACTCTAGTGTAAAGCTACCCCCGTAAGGAGGATGGCCCCACAGACATGTGCCTGTGGCCCCCGCTCTGTGGATGAAGGAGAGTATGCCTGGCTGGGATTTGCACCACTGTGTTAAAGGCGGACCAGGTATTGACTTCCTCCAGGTGTCTACTCCCCTAACACCTGGATCTGCAGCCTGATAGGGGAGGGGGAAGAGCAGGCAGGCCTCACCTTGTCATTGATGAGCAGCTCGATGGGGTTGTTACCCCACTCGATCAGCACGATCTCGTTGGCCTGCCCGGGCACAGCGTATGAGAACGGAGTGCCGATGCCTGGCGAGGCACTGGACCGCAGCCACAGGCAGATGGTGAAGGCGTACAGCTCTGGCAGCGTCTTCTTGATCTTGCCATACAGGTAGTTTGTGCGGAGAGGGAGGGACACTTTGAACGCATCTGGTGACTTAAACGCACTGTTGCCTGGGTGGAGAGAAGAGGGGCCACAGCACGTTAGGCTACCCCTCTTCCAGCCTGGCCTGAGCAAGTCTCACCTGGACCCTACACTCAGGAAGACCTAGAGCAACTGGGCATCGGTCACATGCCGGCCACTGTTCAGTGCTACTGTCCGGTAGTCCAAGAGACAGTCCTCACCTTCTGGGAGCTCCCATTCTGGTGGGGAAGACAGACTGGTGACCAGCAGTGGGGTAAGGAGGGAGGGCAGGCACTGATTTCTGTTACGAGGGCAGTGGCCAGGTGGCAATTAGAGGAACATTGTGAAGAACAATGAAGAGCCCAAGGATGGCAGGGCCTTTCCACTAGGACTCCATGCAGAGGTACCAGCAAGTGTAGGCCCCAAGGAGGCCCAGGAAATGAAAGTGGGGGAAGGAATCTTTTGTGAGAAAAACACTGGACACCTTAGAGAATTGTGTTCTGTCTTTTAAGACAGGAAAAGAGAGCTATTTAAATCCAGAAGGAAAAAGCTCTGGCCCCTTCTGGTTAATGCTCCCTATTTTTACAATCATATCTGAGGACTAGAAAGCTTCAGGAAGGGGTAGAGACAAGTTGGATTTAATTTCCTTGTTTCATTTGGTCAGAAACTCCTTCCTCAGTCAAGTCTTGTTTCCTCAGATTTTTCCTTGAAGTCTCAGCACCTTTGGCTTCTTTAGCAAGGGCAGAGTCTGAACCCAATGGGACTTGAGCTTGGAAGAGGAAAGACTCACAGGGACCCAGACACTTGATAAACACTTGTCGTAGTATGCCCACGTCATTTGCCACACTAAATAATTACCACTGCTCAGGCCAAGGAATTGGACTCTGGGTCTTGACACTACAATTTAATCCACAAGTGGCTGTTTGTCTAAATAGCTGCAGTCTAAATAGCTTCTGATTTGCCCTTTCTGCCTCAAGAGAGGACTGTGTTTCTTGACTGTCTCTTACAGTCTGGAGCCAATGAGAGACAAACACGTGCACAAGTGCCCCCACTCAATTGCCCCCACTCAGGCTAACACGCTTGACCAGAGGCTTGGGGCTTCCAGACCTTTCTGGGACTGGTGAAAATCTCTGTCCTCTGGCCACCCCTATATACACAGCACTCTCAAAATCCTTGAAAACAAACCCTTAAGTGGACTTAAGTAACTTTCAATGCAGTCTTGGTTTAAGCTCAAAATTAACAACAGACAGTCCCTGTTGAGTTTTCATGAATTCCAAAGTTTGCAGGAAAACACTTGATTCTGTGAGCTGTCATGGTAAAAGCTTTCCTTATTCAGGGACCAGATCCTGATGGTGAAGGAATCTAAACACCCTTTACTTATTCAACAAGTGTTCATTAAGCACCAATAAGGGGCTAGATGGTTGGATGACCTTTCTCCACCCTAATCCCCAAACTTGAATTCTGTCAGAAAAAATGACACACACGAGAAGCCCTTTGGTGCCAGAGCTCATTCCTATCTGAGGAGCGCCTTCTGCACAGGATGGTGATAGGGCCCTTCCAGCCTCTATGGAGCAGGGAGAGTGTCAGTACTAGAACCTGGGCTTCCCAGCTCGTGTTTGCTCAAGCCCGTGATTGTGCAGTTTCCCTTGATTCATCCTGACTTGCTACAGGGCACCCCTCACACAGCCTGTGGGGCTGCTGAGCACCTGTCAAGAGCCGGAAAGACCTGGGTACCTCAAGAAGCTGAGGGGCCAGGCCAGAGTAAAGGCAGGGGCTGGCCCTCATCAGGATGAACAAAAACAGAGAAAGAACCAGAAAGCCCCCACTCCCTGATTCTGCAGGTGGCACAGTCGAAGTGCCAAGGCTCAGAGAAGTGAGGTGACTTACCCAAGGTCACATAGCTATCAAATGACACAGCAGGAACCGTTAGTCCCTCTTTCCATGACATGTAGCCACTAGTACTTAATCTTCAAGTGGCAAATGGCCATGTTCTTAATGAAGGCATCATTATCTAATAAAGAGAAATAGCGTCTATGCTTGCAGGTGGGCAGGCTTGCCAATTTAATAAGATTCAGTGTCAGTAATATCGTTAGCTTAGTGACAACAGATAGGCTTAATTAGAGCTAGGAGAGCCGAGGGGCAGAGGAGGGGTCTTATACCCTGAAAGCTGGTACCCTTTATTTGAATAAAACAGCTTGGCGGTTCAGAGGAAACTTAGTTAAAACCAATTAAGGAATTAAAAGGCCTGACCAATAAATCAGGAACTGCGGGTGGCAGACAAGCCTAAGGAGGGGGGCGGGCAGCCTGGGGCTAAAAAGGGGGAGGCTCTGGTCTTCTCAGTGCCAACATCGATTTTAGCACAGAGCTGGGCTGTGCCTGGCCAGCTGGCCCAGACTCTGGAGGCCCTTGCAAATAAGCAGGTCTCGCAACAAAGAAAAATGGGCATCCTGGGGACCCAAGTAGTGTGAACATCCATGTGCAGGGGCCAGGGGCTGCCTGCTGGGCTCTGGGCGGCCTCCTGCACAGCAGGGCTGGAGGCTCCATTCCTCCTCTGGGGTCACCACCAACCCCAGTCCCAGCTCTGCAGTGAATGCCAGCATTTTTGCTCTCTTACTCAGTCTCTCTCTGTAACTAGTATCTGCCACAGGGTGGTGCAGGGCTTACAGAAGACAGAGTGTGGAACCCATAGCAGAGTGTCTGGCCCAGAACAAGCACAAGATAACGGACCATAGGCCAGAGATCCCCAAAGCCCCCTACTTGCTGCATGGTTGAAGTCCGCCTCCTCTGGGCTCAGCTGGATGCTTCTAAGGAATTAGATGTATTTCCCACTCCTAGTACACTGGGGGCTGGGTGGTTACAAATTCCTTTACAATGGTCACAAACAGGACGGACATAAATTCAACTGCCCTGAAAACAAACTGGTCAGTAAATGGTCACTTTCCTTAGAGATTCGTCCCAGAACTGAGTTGGAGAAAGGATTCTAGCGTTCCCGTAGTGGGGTCAAAGGGCAGCACACCATAGAAACTGAGCTGCTTCTCTGAGCCAGTCCTCTGCAAGAGTGGCCACCAGGGGCTAGGCCCTTGTGTCACCAAGCTTCCTCTCTGGGCCAGAGGAGCTCTGAGGACTTTCAGTGAGAACTAAGGATTAAGAGTGTGGGTGCCAGAACCAGGATGGCTAAGCCCAAGTCCTGACTGTTTCCTTCTGACTGTGAAGAGACAGGCTGCGGATGGAAGGGAAAGTCACACAGTGGTAGCTTCTGGTGGCCAAAGCCATGATGAAGGGGCTTGGAGTAAGTCAAGTGAAACATAACGGCCTTGAGTCAGAGAACAGGGAGGCACAGGGTTATGTCGCTATTGCAGCTCACCAGCAAGTGGCCCAGGCTTCTTTGGCCCCTATCCCCAAAGGACACTTGTCTGGAAGAGAAGTGAGCATGTTTCTCATCTGTGAAATGGGTATAACAGGAATCCGATTATCCGGGGTCAAACACTCAGCACACTGTCTGGCACAACTCCACTCTGACTTGGTAGACTTCTATTAACCCTTTTCCTTGTAGCAACTTGGCCACTGTGCCAAGTGAGGTACACAGCCCTCGAGGTCTCTAGCAGAGCCCTCCTCTGGTTCTAGGGCTACCCTTTCAAGATACTAAATGACTGCAGTGCCTATTCCATGGCCTTGAATGTCCCAAAAGTCACAGCGATTGAGGCTGGGTGGAGGGATCCACTCTCACTCGTGGCTAGATGCTGCCCTCCCCTCCTGCCTGGTGAGCAAGACCTCAGCAGCTGCTGTCCTCAGGGAAGGCTCTGGGACCTAATGAGTCTCCTAGCGTCTCCTAGCAGCAGAGGCAAGGCAGAGAGGAAACTGTTTTGGAAACTCAAGAATCCTTGTCAAACAGATAAGGTGCACTTACCCTTTTCTGAAAGGGGCAAGGAAGAATAAACTTCTCTAGATAAAAATAATAGGGAAGGGGTAAAGGAGACAGGTGACTGGTGGGATGAAACAGTCAGTCTCATTCCCTTCTCCAGCTGGCCCTCCTCAGCCAAAGTCATTACAAGAGTCACTGGACATTCTGCTGTTGGATAGTCTCCTACCAATTCATGAAACTCAGTAACTAGAAACTGCCTTTGTCAGGTTAGTGCAACTGAGAAGATTATAATCTGATATCACTACCAACAAACCTAAAACTTCACACCCAGGCCACCCAGGGATTTGAGAGTTGATAATATAATCTGAATTATCTAGGGCCCTTGATCCCTGCTTTTCCATCTCCTGTGGGAGAAATTTACCCACCATAGTGTGAACAAGGAAGAGAAAAATACACAGAATCTACTGCACGGTAATGCCAGAGGGTTGGGGGCTAATTCCTGAGATGACTGTTGTCAGTCACCTTTATTAATTGCACAAATATCCAGGAACCATCCCCATGTTATGCCACAATCACCACCGGCCATAAACTGAAATCATGGGTCTGACCACAAGTGATGAAAACCAGGCCACTCCCAGACAGGGAAACAAGCACAGCACGTACCTCTCTCCAGCTCCGTCACCCTCTGCAGCAGCGCATTCAGGGTGCTCTCTGTCTTCTGTCTGTGAGCAGAGGTCTCGTTGTGGAGCAGGGACTTCTCGTCCTCCAGCTCTGCCACCTTGCGTAGCAGCTGCCTCTCCAGCTCACCCAGCCGCCGCTGGAGCACCTCTCGAAAGTCGCTGGGCAGTCCAGCATTTGACACATTTGTGCGGAGCTGAAGCTTTCAGTTGCAGAGGGAGGGACACAAGAGGAAGAGATATTCAGGCCAGCTGAATAGAAATTGTGACATGTAGCTCCAATGACCCAACCACACAGGGAGAAGCTTCCAAAACTCAGCATTAAATGGTGCCAATGGCTCAAAAGGGAGCATTTCACTGATGCTTATTTATTTATTTATTTATTTGGTAGGGAAAAGATTTCAAAAACAGATAAGAATTATTTTGCTGCAATATTTGAAACTTATAAATCTTGTTTTCTGTTCTCAAAAGCTGCTTTTCTCCTCTTATTATAAAGTTAAAATTTAAACCAACACCTATAATTCTATGTTGGAGAAAGACCAAAACACAAACAGTATATTTTTTTTCCTGGGTTAATCAGTGGTACTCAAAGCTGGTGAGCGTTCATCTAGAAATGACATAACCCCCAAGTTCCAGGGTAGCACAAAGGTAAATAACTGCTTGCAGATATATTTCTGAGAAATGACTGACATAAAACGTTACTATTCTAAATTCCAGAAATCTTTATTTTTAATGCTGCTTCTAAATACTCACTTCCTATTTCTCTTATTGCTTTGCCATCATGCCGGCTCTGGAGGCAGCCTGACATTCACTGCCTTAGCCAAGAGCCCTTGGCAATCTCTTTACCACTTTTTATGTCTGACTGTTCCAAATTGTGAATTGCAGAAAATAGAAATCGTGCCTCATGCTATTCATTGTTGCAAGGGTTAAAATTAAATAATATGCCTGACTCATACTTAGTACTCGAGAAATGTTAGCTGTTAGTAATCATAATGACTCATGGGAGGTACAGATGCTGGAAATACTGTATTTAGCCATCATGCCAAAAGAAACTGTCCAATAATTTAGCAATAATTACCACCTTAATTTCCACCTTGTTTTTCTAATAGATATTTTGATAAATGCTATTAACAGAAATGTCCACACTTCCTAAACAGGGTGGAAAGCAAAGATAAAAATTAATTGAAGATTTCTCTCTCAAAGTTCCAAACTGTACACATCTTTCAAGAGAAGGAAATAGGGTTCCCTCCCCCAAAGCAATGGGGAAAGGCACCTTAAAACGGTCCAACTCAGTAGATTGAGGCGACTTTGAAGTTAACGAGGTTTGCTCTGATGCACATTCTGGGGGTCCTCAGTGACCCCCTTGCGCTTTTCTTCTGCTGAGCGCCCCCCCCATCCCCGCCAACCCCGCACCCTCGTCTCCTCTGGTCCAGCCCGACCCGATTTATAAAAGAAAACACCAGATGCCCAGGGCGGCTGACCTCCCACGGCAGCCTCCAAGAACTCCGCACTGCCAGCGGGAGCACGTCCCAGGCTGGTGGAGATTTCAGGGAGAGGAAAGAGGCTGCCGCGTCCCGGAGTTTGTCGCGCCCAGCTTGGAGGTCCGGGTTCGCTAGCCAGGACCTGGAGAAGTTCACTGTGGGCAGTCCTGGGGCGCAGGGCGGGGTGGGGGGAGGATTCAACCCTTTCCTTCCAACAAGGGGACAAAGGGACGGAAAAGGGAGGGAGGAAGAGGTGCCAGGCAAGTAAGGTCCAGAACAGGTCCGTAAACCCTCCTCTTGCTCCCCCAAACCCAGCTCACCCCGCGGACTAGCGCGCCCCGGCCAGGACCACGTACCCCCTCCCGCATAACCTCTGTCCCACGAACCGGAGGAGTCTCCCCTCCAATGCCCCGCGCGCCGCTACCTCGAGGCTCTCCAGGCGGTCCTTGAGGGTCTGCAGCGAGCGGCTGAGCTGCTCCACGACGTGGCCGGGGTCCCGCGGCAGGTCGCCCATGGTGTCCTTGCCCGTGGCGCCCCGCGCCTTGCCGCCCGCCAGCCCCTCGCAGCGCGCCAGCTTGCCCGTGAGCTCACGGATGGCCTCGCGCTGCGCACCCAGGGTCTCCTTCTGCTGCACGACGGTCTCCCGCAGCTGCAGCACCGCGGCCCGCAGCTCCTCCTCGGGGCTCAGCGCGCCGCCCTGCATGGGCATCGCGGGCAGCGGGCAGCCGGCGCGCGCCGCCTCCGGGGGCAGCGCGGTGCACACGAAGCGGCTGCCGGGCGCCGGGCTGTCCTGGGCTCGGGCGGCCAAGACGAGCGCCAAGCCGGCGACCAGCAGCGCCATCATCTCGCCACCACCGCGCTCAGCTCGGCATCTGCGGGCGGGCAGGCGGGCGGGCGCCGTCGGGGCGCGCGGCAGCAGGCGCCTTCGCGGGGCGCTGAGTCCGGGCGCGCCGCTCGAGGGGCCGTAAGGGGCGGCGAGGGGCGGCGAGGGCCGAGGACCGGCGCCGCCTGCCGTCGCGCAGCAGCACCCACCGCCCGGCGCAGCGTCTACCCCAGCCCGGCCCGCGCGCCCTTTCTTAAGCCGGGAGGGGGGGCCCGCGCGTGGGGCGCGCGCCGCGGGCTCTGATTGGCCCGGCCCGGTGCGCGTCACGCGGGGGGCGGGGCGGGCGCTTCTCCCCGCGCGCCCGGCTCCGGGGCGGGCGCGTGGGCCGGAACTTGAGGCGCGAGCGCGGGGTCCCGGGAGCCTCGGGGCGGGAGCACTGAAGTCCCTCACGGCCTCGATGCCCCGGGAGCGGCGGCCCGCCGGGCCCGGGCGCCCCTCGGACCCGCCCGAGGACGTGGGCCGCACTGGCTGTGGAGAAGCCGGGAGCCCGCGGCGCCCACGGGGTGGCTGCGGGCTTCCGGCGCGGCGCGAGGAGCCTTGAGGGGGCGGCTACCCGGCTTCCCAAAGAGGAGCCGGCGGAGTGGAGCCCCGCCGCCCGCCGACGCGAGCCCCGCAGCAGGCGTGGGCCTCCCAGCTCCCGAGCGAGGCGGGAAGGAGCCGCACGACGGCCGCTTCTGGGGGCCGCCGGGCTCGGGACGCCGGGGCCTCCCCTCACCCCGGCTGACTCCGGGCGAATTATCAGACCCCCGGGGTGCAAGGCCAGGCGCCTGACGGACTCGCTGGACCCAGGAGGCACCCGTGCCAACAAGGGGGCCGGAGTCATGAGGCCACCCGAGGGCTCTCGTCCGCGTCCCGTGACCGCCTAGCGCCGGCAGTGACCTTATTCAGCAAGACCTGAGCTTGATGAGGATCATCAGACTGGAGTCACGTCGTAAAACAGTGCCCTGACCTCGTGAATGGAGAACCCACAATGTCCACTTTCCCAATTTGAGGACGCTGTCCTCAGATTCTTGAAGAGAACAGATAATGTACAGAAACCCCCCAAAGAGAGGAGCAAATTTGTTTCCAAATCTTATCTGGTGGCGTATAAACAAGTTCAGAGTGATTTTGATGCACAGCGACAGACTGAGCTGGTTTACTGTGCATTAAAAATGGAAATCTTCATTTTTTCTCTTTTTTAAAGAAATCCTGTTGCAAGGTCATTAATCACATTATCCATTCTACCAGAAACAAATGGATTTGTCACTTGTACACGGAAGCTGAGGTTGATTCTGAAAACAAATTGTATCAAAATAAATGAAATTATTATGATAATATAAAATAGACCGCAGTGATTAATCTCTAGAAACCAAATTCTGACCTGCTTTGCACTTCAAACAATAGCTTCTGTTATGTAAATAGTTGTGGGGTTTTCAAGGACAATGTTGCTAAATTATAAGAAAAGTTCTATTCATGAAAATCTCTTCAAGGCTAAGAATTAGAGGCAGGAAACCTGGTCTACACAGTTTCTAAAGCAGAGGACAATGAAAGTAACGACTCAGGTAAGAATATTCATTAGTGGAAAAGATATGGGTGGGAAATGGGGGGGTGAGTAATGGGATAATGTCTCTGTTGGTCTGCATCACCAGGAAATAATGGTTCCACTTTGAAAATATGACCTTGAGTATACTTCTTACATCCTTCCTACTTCAGCTCCTTGAAAACTCAGAAAATACAGATAAGCCCACCTATACATGCAAATTGCAAAAATGAAGGCAACAAGATTTCAAAGCACTTTATAAAATGTTACATATTTGATGAGTCTGGAAGGCACCAAATCTAGGCTTGTTAAGAATTATCCAGATAAGGATGTGACTTTAAAACTTACAGACATAGATTTGATGTTCTTTTAGGTAGATTTTAATTGGATGTGACGATAGATTATTATTGTTCCTATATTGCTCCATATGCCCTTTCTTGACACAGACTAATAATTCATATTTGCAACTACTTGAAATAGAGGCTCATTCTTTTAATAATTAAATAAAATCAAGTGTATTTCCAGAATTCTAATTTCCTCCTGAACAAAGAAGGCAGTGTACAAGACATAAAAATAGCATATATCCCAAAATAATTACTCTTAGATTTCTTAAAAGAGATTCCAATATGAGAAACCATCAGTGAAATTGCCAAAGCCCAGATGGAAAGACCCAGGCACTGGAGATGTTATTCTCTCTGGAGGCAGTATAATTAGAGGGCTTAGTTAACAGGGTATATGCTATTTAGGGTTTTATTTTATCTTCCTGGTACAGTAGAGAATCTGCTGGTTTAGGAATGAGGAGTTCGAGTCCTAATACCAACTGTCACTAGCTAAGTGGTTTTGGGCAAGCCATTTTTCCTCTCTGGACTTCAATTTGCTTGCATATAAGATAAGGGAGTTAGGCTAGACTCTCTAGTGGTCCTTCTGGCTCTATTCAAGAGCTTGATAGTTTGGGAAAGAAAGAATTGCTGTTCAGGGTGGAAAACATTTCAGAGCATTGTTATTTCTGTGTTTGTTATAAACCACCTGTAACCAAGAGTGAGTCTGGAAAGGTAGGCTGGTTGTGTAATACAGCAGGTAAACCTTCACACAAACAGATGCTGTAGCTGGGGTTGAAACCTGCTCTCAACAACATGAAAGCTCATCTGTGATTTACTCACAACACAACCACCCTATCTACCTGAAAAATCCTGCATGTATGACTCACGCTACCCATGAGGATGGTTATCTGAGTGGCAGAGACCAGGGCCCACAGATTTTCTTCCACTTGAAAAGTCGTGCAGATCTGCAGCAGTGAATCAGCGCCACCTAATCTCTTAGTGTAACTGATGCTGCAGCATAGTAACCACCCACTCATTCACTATGTCTGCTGGTCCCAGGTCAGCTGAGAGCCCAGTATGGACTTAAACCATGTGCTGGGAATCCTGATGAGCTCATTCCGCCTCCATTTTATTGCCCCATCTGTTTGGCTCCCTTGTTCTTCTCACATGCATTTTTATCTTGGTCTTCTGGGAAATGTGCTAATTTCCACCATGGTGTCAGAGGATCCCATCATATACTTTTTTGCATTTCCTCCTCTATTTCTCAGTGCCGCTTGGGAAGTCAAGAATGGGGGTGTGAGCTCAATAACAGAATCCAAGGACAGCTTCCTGTAAACACGACTCAGGAACTGTCCTCAGTGCAGAATTACATTCAGAAAGGGGAAATAAGAATGGAGAGAAGGAAGGAGGGAGGGAGGAAGAGACTTGTATGTGTGTGTGTGCATGTGCACAGGATTCAGTGCAGGTACAACAGAATTGGGAGGCTCCAAGGGATCCTCACTAACCCCCTTGTATGTATAAAATTCTAAGAGTCTTTCAAGAGTGGATTTTTCACTATACTGAACTGCCTTGTAGAGTGGTAAGAGCTTTAGCTTTAGAGTCAGATGGCTCTTGTTTCAGTCCCAGTTTTGTAACTTTACCTTTGACCTTGAGAGAATAGTTCAACCTCTCTGAGCCTCAGTTTTCTCATCTCTAAAATTAAATCTAAATTTACTCCCAAGTATTGTTTCTGGGCTTGAGTGAGATAATGTATGTGAATAGTTGGCATATAGCAGGTGCATAATAGCTGCTTATTGTCCCCTTTCTTACCCTTTTCTCCATTGAAGCCAGATCTGAATTATATAATTCCTATAAAAAACAAATTTTCCTTTGTTTTCTACAATATCCTTTAGGATTAAATAAGTCAAGAATCTTGAGAAAGAACAGGCCAACCTCCTTGGAGGAATAACAAGGAAGGAGAGTATCAGTAAAATTTACTGGTGCCTCAGCTAGAGAAAGATATCCTACTCTGTGGGGTTTTTAAAAAGATAAAGTATGGTATTATTGAACTTTAATCAGAGAATTCAGTCAAAGTGAACTATTTCTCACATGCACACTAAGTTAAGAGTATCACACTAGACTGTGTTCTAGGACTCAACTAAAAGATTTGTAATATTTAACATTTTAGTGATTCTGAGTTTGTGTTTCTATGGGATCAAATAGACATGTGCCCCCAATTTTATTTCTTTTGTGCCTCTGGGTTATTCTTAAATAACATATTTCTGGATTAATTTGGGAGCATGTGATTTGAGACACTGAGTTTTTGCGAAATACTCCTGTACAAGGATATGATCATATGTGGCTGGCAAGGCATGGTTTAGGGAATTGGTTGTTAGTATTACTCAACTGATTTCAACAAACACAGAAAGTCTTGGTAGTAGCATTTTCTGACTTCAAGCAATATAGGATAAGTCACTAGATAAACCAGGGATAATCTTAACTCAGTTTTTAAATGTAAAGGATAGTAGACTGGTGGTGGAAGGAGGCTGGAAGAAGAAACCTAATGAACTTGGTTTGCTTTCAGGAAATCTAAGAATGTATTCTCAATTTCTCTATATTAGGAAACATTACGATAGTGCCTCACTTTTATACCAAGCTGCAAAATTGACCTAATTCTTTTTTTTTTTTTTTTTTTGGTACTGGGGATTGAACCCAGGGGCATTCTACCTCCAAGCTACAACCCCAGCCCTATTTTATTTTTTTATTTTGAAACAGGGTCTCACTAAATTGCAGAGGGCCTCACAAAGTTGCTGAGGCTAGCCACGAACCTGTGATCCTCCTGCCTCAGCCTTCCAAGTACTGGGATTACAAGCGTGCACCACCACACCCATCTCAAAATTGGCCTAATTCTGATAAAGATTTATTTCTCAATATCTCTATATGGTTAAGTGCATAAGTAGCTTGCATTAATTTATGAGAGTTGGAAGAGATTTTATAGAATTTTGAAGACTACGAAACAGTTTAAGAAAGTTAAAAGGTCATATGGCTACTTACCAGCAGGACCAAGGTGAAATCAAGCCCTCTGGTTCCCAGTAAAGGGCTTCTCTATACCATTCCCTAACTTACTCATTAATCCATTAACATACTTGTCTTCTTCAAAAACAGCTTCCTTAAAAATCAATAATTTGCCACCAATTCCAATGGCCCCATTCCTGTCATTCTTCTGGAACTCATTCAATATTGTTGGTTAGGTTGTTTTTTAATTAAAACATTCCATTGTTGGTTTCTATAACATTGTACTTTTCTGATTTTCTTCCTTGCTTTTGAGTGGGCCTTCCTCCGTTCCTTCATTCCTTCCTTCCCTCCTTCACTTCTTTGGATCTTCTTGCACTACCTGCCTCAACACACATCCCCAAAGTTGAGTGGTCTACAGCTCTCTTGTTTCACTCACTATACTCTCTACCTTAATGGTTTGATCCTTTTAAGTTATGTTAGCAACCATCCCTGTTATGTTTTAGGCTCCAGAACATAATATATCAACTGCATGTTGGACATCTTGAGGATTCACTATCAGCACTTTTAACTCAGTATGTCCTTAACTAAATTCATCATTCCCTTCCTCATACCTCTTTTCTTCCTCCTGTGTTCCCTATTTTTGGTGTCATTAATGCTTTCCACATCATCCAAATTCAAAACTTTGGAGTAATTTTTATCTCCTTCTCTACTCCCAAATCCATTCAAATTCTAGTTAGTTCCTAAGTCCTAATTCTACTCTTACAATATTTCAACTCCATTCTCACTGCTACAGCCTTATTAGTTTTGCTCTAAATGATACACAATTGTCTCCTGACTTTCCAACTCTACCATCTCCATTTCAGCTTACGTTCTATTGCTAGATCAAGTTTCCTGAAGTACGCCACTGAAGCTTTGGATTCCCCTGCTCAGAAACCTCCAGTATTTTCCCACACAAATTTGTAAAATCTTTAGTCTCCATCATTTGCCCCCACCTTCCTATTCAACCCTATTTTCTACTACAGCACTTGATCTACCTTTTAATTCAAAGGAAATGTTTGATGCTTTTCACACATGAATAACATTTTCCATCCTCTAGATTTAGGGCTAGGTTGTTTCCTACCTCTGGAATGAACTTTCCCCCTTTCCCAGAACCACAAAACCCATTCATCCTTCATGACTCTGCTTACATAAAGAGTTCGCCCTGACTTTATTTGGTCTGTACTATGTACTATACACATCCTTTACATTATAAAGGACAGTAGTTTATTTTACACACTTTCTCTTATATTTTCAGCCTTGTACTGTAATTATTTTTCTACTGCACTATGCACTCCTTAAAGGCAACATCTAGGTCTGATGTACTTCCTTCTTTCCATAGATACCTGTTGAATGTCTTTGTGCACAACCATAATAGTGTTGTGGGAAAGAAACAAAGAAGGTTTTGCTCAACATATAATCTGTTCTGTAATTGTAGGAAGAAAGTCATTGTGTTAGAATGGAAGGGGATATTTCATGGAGAAGTTGGTAATTAGATAAGCCCTTGAAAAGGATAATGATAGAGAAAAAGTACTGGGTATCCAGAAGAGAGGGCAAAAGGGAAACTTGAAGCCATGGAGAAAAATAAGATAGGTGGTTAGTAATCTCTGACTTATAGTCCTCTGTTCCAAATCTGTTAGCTGTTTCCAAGGATACCTTAAGATAAATTGATCTCATTTCTAGTAGGTATCACTCACCTATCATCTGTAATGAAGGACAAGGTTATTGTTTCAGCCAGATGACCAGAAAAGCTGTTTTGAAGAATGAACAAAGTAGTAACAATATTCAGTTTTTAATTGAGCAAAGGAAAGTGGGAATTTTTGTCTGAAATGTCTACACATTCCAAACTTTCTGAAATTCTTCCATCTGGATACCCAGATGGAAGTGTCACAGAAATTGTGGTGGTGGGGTTAGTATTTTTTCCCCTGTACACTTCGTAACACCACTTGGTGGGGGTTAAGGTGAAATAATCAAAGAACAAACCTCCCTCCTAGCATTATAGCACTATCAAAGGTTCTGGACCCAAAGAGCAATTGAAATGAGAGGGTCAGAGCCAAAAAAATCTCCAGTGATGTTTATTCTCAAACAGATTAGGTTCATTGCAGCCTTGAGCTAAAATTCTTATTGGCTCTTTCATCTCACCTAAATCATTTATTCCCCTAAGAATCCTGATATTCATACCTGAGATGGCTTCTTCCTAGCTGAATAGAAGTACAAAGAGACTGCATATTTTAGATTGCTAATCAGAGGGGAATTGTACCATTACCAGCCTCCATCAGTAAAATATGTTCATCTGTGTTCCAGATGTCCCGTTGCCATCTCAACTCAGCCCTAGACCACATGAAGTGAATTAAACCCTTCATGTACATCGCTGCTTTTGTAGCAGCGGTAGCAGCATATTCCATCCAGGCTCTTTCTTCTTTTGCTCTGTGATTCAGTCCAGCTAATGAATAGCCCATTTGAGTTGAGGGGGTGGAGGGCATTTCCCTTAAATTTAAGCAGCCCTAAATAAATCAGTTCTCCAAATAAGATTTTCTTTCCTTTTCAACAAGAATCAGTTAATCTTTATTTAACTCCACAACTCAAATAAATCCCATATTTTATAGAAATTGATAGTATTATGATTGTTTTTAAGCCTAGTTTCCTGAAAACTACATAAGGTAGTAAAAGGGTTATGAGAACAAAAGCTTAATGCTGTATTGCAGCCTTGAATCTGGGTTTGACAGATAAGGTCAATTTAATGCCAAAAAAATCCTCATGGCATATGAAAGCAAAAAGAATCTGAGTCAATGTGTGATATTTTAGGTCAAAGCTTCTACTTCATTCTTTTTATTGTATTTCGAATTTTTCTTTGCCATCCTGGCTCTGAAAAGAATTCTCTCAATTTCTAAACCCTAATAACAAAATAAATATGCAGTAAGTATGTTACTTGAAACTGCAGCTGATGTTTTGATGCTTTATTTTTAAACCAATAAGTGGTATCATGAGTTCTGGTTTGAAAGCCACCAAAGCCAGGAATTATAAAGAACATGTGTATTTGCTGGGGAATATGGTGGGGTGGGTAGCAATGTGGAGAGATTGTCATTTTCTTTAAAATTGAAATCAATCTTAAGCCTCAAATTTTTATGTTAAGTTTAATTCACAATGCTTCAAGTCTTGCTGAAGGTTATACTGATAGAGTAAATTGGCCAGGAAGTATTATCTCCACTGGTAATGGTAATGGATAAAGAGTTTGTTTTGTTTGCTTCTGTGTCTCCTGCACTGGAATAGTGTTTGGCATATTGTAAGTGCTCAAATTATTGTAAAAGATGTGTTACTGTGTATAGAGGCCACGCGCTTCACAAAATATTCCCATGAATAGGATCCTAACTTCTTGATCCAGTAGGTTATTTGATAGCCTAATTACTTCTGAAAATTATAGGCAAGACTAATCTATTGCAATTTTAATTATACATTGAAAATGTCTACATCTAGGAAAAACAATAGAAACAGAAGCCCTCCCACATTGACTGTCTTTTGAGGAATCAGAGAATGGGGGAAATGTCCTCTTCCAAGAAAATAAAAAAAAATTTACAAGGCATCCTTTGAGAAGAGAAGCTGAAAATAGAAAATAGCCCTAAAAAAGACTTTTCCATTGGTGTAAACCTCAGCTATTCTCTGTATATCATTGCAATTAACTTCCTTTGGAACCTCAACACCACCTGGCCATAGAGACATATATACACACAAACACTTCAAATGGAATCTTGGAAATACAAAGAAAAAGAGTAAGAACATTCATTTACTTCCATCCTTGTTTATGTCATGGTTACTATAATTCTCGAGCTATAATATTTCCTTTAGGTGTAACACTTGGATCTTTGGGCTGACCTGGGTTGCAAAGAGTTATTTCTGTGATGCTCCCAAACTTGTGAGCCTATATTGATGACTAGGAGTCACAAAGGGCTTGTTTGTCCTCTTAAGCTAAATTAAAAGCAACCCCATTGAAGTTTTGTTGAATCATCACTCATCATTATAAGCACATGCCTTTAGAAGACTATTTTGACAAATCTAAAACAGAAATAGCTTTGACAAAAGCTAGCACATTGACCTGCTCTGTGATTAGTATCTGAGCTGAAGGATTGGAAAAGAATGATATTGAAACTCAGTTTCACAGAATGCCTTATTGTTGGAAGAAATGAAAAGAAACTAGGAACATAAGTAGCAGGATGAGGGAGAAGGCCTGCCCAGCAAAATGTCACATCTTTAATGGTACTGGTGGAAAAACTAGGGAATATGGTTTAAGAATTTCTGGCTGTGAAATAAGGTGTCGGAGGTCATGTCAAGAAGTTTAATGATCTAAAAGATCAGCTTGAGCCTTATTATATTATGATAACTTTAATTCAGACAGAACATTCTAATCCTTGGGCACACTAAATTAAACAGAAATTCAGCAGGGCATGGTGGTTCACACCTGTAATCCTAGTACTTGGGAGGCTGAGACAGGAGAATTGCAGGTTTGAGGCCAGCGTGTGGTGATTTAGTGAGACCCTGCTTCAAAATAAAAAAACAGGCTGTATTCAATCCCCAGCAACACACACACACACACACACACACACACACACACACACACACAATGGAACATTCCATCTTTAGGGATTTAAGCCAGTAAAAAAATCATTAACCTTTGATGGGCCAATGTGGATTAAGTATTCTGTTTATTTCGCTAGTAATTTCTTACTATCTTGTCAGGATCTTTAAATGTTTTTAAGGATTTTTAAAATTTTAACTCTTAGTCATTTTCATGAGGATTGGCCCAAATAATCTAGTTCTCTAACTCTATTAACTCAAATCACTTAAACTAGTTAATTAAGAAGGAAGAAGATGACTGGATCCTATGAGCATGTGAGGATCTACCATTGCAGTCCTTTCTTTCCCTTTCCTCCCACCAAAATTTACCCAGAACCAAAACAGTTTTTGATAAAGTAAGCTGGATATCATTTGTAACTCCCAGATTTCATAGTTGATAATATTGAGATCTAGAAAGATATAGGACTGGCCTAACATCAAGTAGTTATTTTGGTAAATTTGAACAAAATATGTCTGACTCTTCATCTGACTCTTCATCTCTAGGAGAGGAGAGGAGAGGAGAGGAGAGGAGAGGAGAGGAGAGGAGAGGAGAGGAGAGATTGATTTGAAATATTCCAAAATTGAAGAAAACCATAAACTCATAGATCCAAGAAATTCAGTGAACTCCAAGCACAATAAACATGAAGAAAACTACACCAATTTGACATCATACTCAAATTTCTTAAAACTAGTAGTGAAGAGAAAAATCTTAAAAACAGCCAGAAAAGCAGAGATACAGTGTGCAGAAGAAAAAAAGGTAAGAATTACAACAAGCTTCTAGTTGAAAACAGTGTAAGAAAAAAATTCGGACCAACATCTTTAAATTACTGAAAGGAAATATGTCAATCTAGAATACTACAAACCAGTGAAAATATATTTAAAAAATGAAAGCAAATTAAAGATATACAAAAGCCAAAAGAATTATCACTGGCAGACCCACAGAAAATATTAAAGGAAATCTTAAAGAAAATCATCAGGCATAAGAAAGATTATATCAGATGGAAACATGAGTCTATACAAAAGAACAGTACAAAATGATAACACCAAGTATACCATGGATATAGAACAACCTGAACACAGTACAATCACTAACAAAGACAATTTGGCATTTCTGAAGAATTTAAACATATGCCTGACATAAAATCCAGTCATTCAACCCCAAGGCATTGACCAAAGAGAAATGAAAGCTATGTTCATGCAAAGATTTGTACATGAATGTTTAGAGTAGCTTTATTTGTAATAGAAAGTGGAAATAATACAAATATTCACCAGAATAAATAAATTCGGGTGAATACTCAGCAATAAAATGGAATAAACTATCAATATGTGCAACAACATGGATGAATCTCAAAATAATTAGGATGACTGAAAGGATCCAAAAAGGAAGAGTAATACTCATTATTTCATTTACATAAAGTTCTCAAAATGCAAAATTAATATACAGAGACAGGATGCAGATCAACAGCAGGGAATGGAGAACTGCAGAGGGGCTGGTTAAGTTACAGATGGCTGTAAGGAAACTTTTGAGAATGATGCATATATTCATTATTGTGATTGAGGTTGTGTAGGTTTTATTCATTTATTTATTTATTTATTTATTTATTTATTTATTTATTTGCGGTACTGGGAATTGAACTCAGGGGCATTCTACCTCTGAGCTACACCCTCAGCCCTATTTTTTATTCTTTATTTTTGAAACAGGGTCTCACTAAGTTATGGAGGGCCTCACTAAGTAGCTGAGGCTGGCCACAAACCTGCAATCCTCCTGTCTCAGACTCCCAAGTACTGGGATTACAAGCGTGCACCACCATGCCTGGCACATTGTGTAGGCTTTAGACATGTAAAACTTACCAAGTTGTACATTTTAAATATATGAAGTTTATGCCAATTATACTCAATAAAGCTTAATCAGAAATAGAAAGGTAGGACCAGGTGCCTTAGTACACACCTGTAATCCCAGATACTAGGAAGGCTAAGTCAGGAGGATAGCAAATTCAAGGTCAGCCTGGGCAACTTAATGAGACCCTGTCTCAAAATAATTTATTTCTTTTAAGGGCTGGGGATGTAACTTAGTGGCAAGGTCCTTTTCTAGCATGTATGAGGCACTGGGTTCCATCCCCAGTACAGAAAGAAAAGAAAAAAGAAAGAAATACAAATAAGCCAGTAATCACCAAAGAAGATACACAAATGGTTAGTAAGTACATGAAACAATACTCAATATTATAAAGGAAATATAAATCAAAACCACCACACGCCAATTAGAATGGCTAAAAGAAAAAACCCTTAAAATATTGAGCCTTGTTGGATATAGAGCAACTGGACCCCTCATACATTGCTAGTAGGAATGCAAAGTTGTACAGCCTCTTTGCAAAACTATTTGGTAGCTACTTGCAGAATTAAACATAACAATCGCCATGACCCAGCAGTCTTATTCCTAGATACCAACACAAGAGAAATTAAAATAGTGTTCACATAAAACTTGTACAAATTGCTTATAGAAGTATTATTCATAATAGCCAAAAAGTGGGAAAAAACCCAAATGTCCATCAACTGGTGCATGGTAAAGAAAATGTAGTATATCCATACAATGAACTGCTACTTAGCAATGAAAAGTAATGAGCTACTGGCACATGGATGCACCTAAAAAACTATGCTAGCCAGGCGTGGTGTCACATACCTGTAATCCTAGTACTTGGGAGCCTGAGACAGGAGGATTGCAGGACAGCCTCAGCAAGTAATGAGAGTCTCATCAACCTAGAGAGACCCTGTTTCAAAATAAAAATAAAAAATAAGGCTAAGGGTGTAACTCAGACATAGAATGCCCTGGGTTCAATCCCCAGTACCCCCCCACACACACACTATGCTAAGTTAAAGAAACCTTTGTAATATATTATTCCATTTCTATGAAATATCCATAAAAGACAAGTGTATAGAGACAGAAAGATTACTAGTTGCCTGGATTTGGAAATGGGAATAGTGATTAACTATAAATGAGCACAAAGGATCTTTGGGGGGTGATGTAAATTTACTGAAAATAATTGAATTGTACACTTAAAACAGGTAAAATTTTATAGTATATAAATGATATACTAGTAAAGCTGAGATTTTTAAAAAAGCCAACAGTATCACCAGTAGCTATAATACACAGCAGTAAGGACTGCTGGTAGGCTAACATAGTTATACATAAACATGTATTCATGTGATATAACATGGAAAAGTGATTATACACATGAGACATGTACATGAGGTCTCATTATTGTATATAAGGGGATATGTAAATCTAATTAGCATAAGCATATGGTATAACTGTACATATAAGTTAACAGATACACCTGAGAAATCATAAATGTGCATTTGAAATAACATACACATGAAATGACATTTTTAAGGGCCTACTAGAAATGTAATGTGATTTTTTTTTACAGAAAAGCCTATAATAAATTTTCATCCAATAAGCATTAATTTCCTCCCTCCTTCCTGAACTTGGAATCCTGGCTAATAACATAAGTAAACCATTTTCTGCTCTGAAACACCTTGTCTTATTACTCACTTTGACCTCAATAAGAAAAACACAATAGTTAAGCCTTTCATGGCTCTCTGACATGTAAGCTGGTAGTCGAAGGCCGGGTTCACACAGCAACCACTTGTTCTGGGACATTCCAGGTTAAGCCAAGAGGATTTCTTTCTGAAACAAAACACTTTCAATAAAACTGAAAAGATGAAAACACTGTCTCTTAGAGAAGCACATGGGTAAAGATACAGAAAAATTTTTTTTTAATTATTCTTTGCTTTTTGCAAGAGGCCAAGGCCAAGACTTGAGTTAGTACAAATCCAAAAGAACAGATGAGCAATTCTCAACAATTCATTTGGACCTTGGCTGGTTTTTTCAAGGTTATGTAAAACTGGTCCTTAGAGAACCTTCTTGACATAATGTAGAATAAACCAGTTACTCAAACCTATAAAATAATATAGGTCTTTTACAACACTTTTTCTCCCTTCCTCTCCCTTCTGTCTCTCTCTTTTCCTTTTCCTCCTCCCTGCCTCCTGCCACTAACACACACATTCCTTCTGTCTCTGTCTCTCTCATTCTTCCCTCCCCCCACCCTCAATACAGTAAATCTGTGAATGAATCCCTCTGGGTAACATTTCCTCTTCTGTGAAATGAAAACTTGAGTGATCTCTAAGGCCCATGAGGAAGCATCCAGCTTGGAAATGCTGTGAGATATACTGTTCAGCTGATCATTGTGGTTCTAGCAAAGGCAAAACTGGCTATATTTTAAGACGTAGACTAAAAATTTTCATGGTATTGTGCTATATGGTGTCGGAAAGTTGAAGAATTCTTAAATCCTAGTAAAGCAACCTGTTTGTAAGATAAGTACCACCAGAGCGCTGGTTTAACTGACTTTTAAAAATTGATTAAAATCACATCTATGTAAATGAGTATCAACCCGGCCTATATATTAGAACCACCTGGGATTCAACTAGTTTGAGGCTGGGACAATGAGGCATCTTGTTGCTGCTGCTGCTGCTGCTAATTTTAAGTACTTTAGCTAGGTCTAACATGAAGCCAGGCCTGAGAACTCTCATGTATACTATACCATTTATAAGGATAAAACCAGTCTAAAGTCCAAACACTTGAATATTTGGATTTTTCTGGCTTTGCATAAGCCTAGCCTACATCTGAGACAACATCTAGGAGTTATTGATATTTCTTCCTTGAAGCCCCAAGCCTGCCAATCTCTGAGCAGGTCACACAAGTTGATATGTGAATTTTAAAAAAGTCAGTTTATTGCATATCATATATATTTTAATATTATTAGTTGCACAAGTAGTACTTGCTCTTTGTAAATAGTTCAAATAATTCAGAGATAAATAAATTTTAAAATGACAGCCATCACCCATCCCCTCTCCACCCTACTCTAACCTAATTCTTCTGCGACCTGAAATAAGTAATATTAACAGTCTGGATTATATCCTTCCATTCTCTGTGTTAAAATACATATACAAGCATGCACAGGCACATGAACTCATATATCATGGTTTTGTTCTTCTTTCTCTGTTTGTTATACACAGAAAAGAGATATATTTTGGATTTTTTTATCTGTAGCATTTTTATTCACTTAATCTCTATCATGAGACTTTTGTAAAACCTGGTGGATTAAATACCCTCCTGCAACCTCACTTTAAACGGCAGCAAAGGGACATGAACTGCAAGGATAAAAAGAACCGCAGAAGAGAAGAGAACAATAAAATATTAGAACAGTAAAATCTTGGAACTGGAAAGCAAATGAAAGAGCTGAAATTGTCTGAGGAGGCCAGAGAAATAAAAATTGGACATTGGAGAAAGGCCCCAAACCATTGCTTTCCAATATAAAATCTTGGACTGAGGAATGGGGGATCCAGGTAATTCTAAAAGTAGATGGTGTGCAGGTGATAATGGAAATGGAGAGAGTGGCTGAGACTGCAGAAGAAGTGCTCAGATCCTCAGATCCCAATTCTCACTGTTCCCCTCCCACCCACCCTTCCCAACAGAAGACAGAGGAAGGAGTTCTCAACTGGGAGCGAGCATTCGAGTCCCTTGGGAAGCTCATTCATACAAGGATGGCTGGGCCTCCAGAGCCTCTTATACAGCAGATCCAAAGTGGGGCCTGAGAATTTGCATTTCTCACAAATGTACGGGTGCTACTGATGCTGACCCACAAGGTTAGAGAGTTGCACTCTGATTCCAGACACAAGGCAACTTCGTACAGAGAACAAGATTACTTGAATACACGCATACCTACATAGTGATAGGAGAGACCCTCGTCCCTCTCCCAGTAGGGTCTTGGAACCTTGGCAGCCAGACACTTGCCATTGAGGTGGAAGATTGAAACATTCTTTTCTGAGGAACCTGATAAGCCCAAAGGAAACATCTTGTGTTTGGTAGTTGAGGATGCTCCAGCAAAGGGGCCCATCCCACTAGCCGAAGTTCTCCACCTTGGGCAATAGAAACATCTGGGGAGTTTTAAAAAATATGAATGACAAGGTTCCAACTGATTAGTTCAGATGCTCCAGGGGTTCCTACACCACCCAGGCATTTGTGTTGGTTTTAAGGCTCCCTGGTGATGACAACAAGCCACCAGGGCTGAGAACTGCTCATTTCCGGTGGGGCAACTCACACAAACATTTGAGTGCTTCACTCCTGAGTATCAGCCAACAGTCAAGTATCACCAAGGAGTAGGAAGTTCCACTGTGAAAGTCAGAGACCAGAACAAAGAGAAGAAAGGAAAGCAAAAATGCAAGGAGCAGAAGAAACCTTTAAGAAAGCTTTATCTTCAGAGAGATAAAAGAAGCCATCACATCCATGAAAAAAGAGCAGGAGGTTACAAAAAGAACAGAGAACAGAAAAAGAACTCCTGCAAATTAAAAAATATTGTGACAGAAATAAAATTTTCAATAAATGATTTGGAATTTAAATTAAGAAAATCTTCTTTAAAGCAGGACAAAGGAAAAGAGATAGAAAATAGGAGAGAAAAGATAAGAAAATTAAAACATCCATCAGGGGATCTACTACATGAATAATAGCTATTCTAGAATGAGAGAACAAGGAAAATGGAGGGAGGATTATTAAGGAAATAATTCTACCCAAGCCGGGAGCAGTGGCCCATGCCTGTAATCCCAGTACTTGGGAGGCTGAGACAGGAGGATCACACAGGTGCAAGGCCAGCCTCGGCAACTTAGTGAGACCCTGTTTCAAAATAAAAAATAAAAAGGGCTGGGGGTATATATCTCATAGGTAGAATGCCTCTGGCTTTAATCCCAATAATGAGGAGGAGGAGGAGGAGAATAATTCTACTCAGGTACTAGGGAGGCTGAGGCAGGAAGATCACAAATTCAAGACTAGCCACAGCAACTTAGACCCTATATAAAAAAAGTCGAAAGAACCTAAAGTTCTTTAGTAGATTGATCATTGCTTAGGAGTAATGACTGCTTGGTTAAAGTAGATTGGTGATTGCTTAGGAGTGGTCGGGGAGATCAGAGAATGATTGCAAATAGGTACAAATATTTTGGGGGGAGAGAGGGAGAAGTTCCAAAATTAGATTATGGTGATGGTTGCACAACTGAAAATATAGTCATGCACCATATAAGGACATTTCAGTCAGTGACAGACCACATTTATGACAGTGGTTCCATAAGATTATATTGTCTAGCGACCTCGTAGATGTCTTTGTTTAAGGATGCTCTATAAAGTTTGCACAATGATGGAATCACCTAAGGGCACAATTCTCAGAATGTATCTGTTAAGTGACTCCTGACTATATACTAAAAACCATTGAAATGTGTACTTTAAATGGGTGAATTTTATGGTATGTAGATTATATCTCAATAAAGCTATTTTTGGAATATCCCCAGAGATAAAAGACATGAGTACCCCAGGTTGAGGGAGTCCACCAAGAGCCTAGTGCAAAATAGAGCTACATTAAGACCTATAATCATGTAATTCCAGAATACAAGAAACAAAAGACCCTAAAAGCAAAGCTCCCAAGAAAAGAATTCATTTACAAAGGATCAGCAATTGGAATGGCATCATACTTCTCAGCAGCAATGCTTAACTCTATAAGGCAATGGAGCAATGCCTTCAAAATTCCGAGGAAATAATTATTACCAGCATAGAATTCTGTCTAGCATAAAGATAGACTAAAGAATGGTTGAAGCCGGGCGTGGTGGCGCACGCTTGTAATCCCAGTACTTTGGGAGGCGGAGACCAAAGGGTCCAGGTTTGCGGCCAGCCTCAGCTCGCTCTCTCTCTCTCTCTCTCTCTCCCTGTCTTTCTCTCTCTCTCTCTCTCTCTACTTAATGAGGCCCTCCACAACTTCATGAGACCTGGTTTCAAAATAAAGTATAAAAAATAGGGCCGGGGGTGTAGCACGGAGGTAGAATGCCCCTGGGTTCAATCCTCAGTTCCACAAAAAAAAAAAAAGAATGATTGAAATCTCTTGGCTAATGCTCAAGTGAATGAGGAATACACAAACTTCATTCTGAAAGTCCTTAACACTATGCATCTCTTTTATTACAGCAAAAGCATGAATGATGTCCATGTTGATGCTAGCCAGGGAGCCCAAGCAGGGGCCCAACCTCCACTTCTCAGGAGTGTTTTTTGTTTTCTAGGGCCTCCATATACCCAATTGCTAGAGTTTGGATCCCCCAAAGGCCCATATGTTAGAGGCGTATTCCCCAGTTTGGCACTGTTGAGAGATGGTGAAAATTTTAAGAGGTGGGGCCTAGTGGAAAGTCGGTTTTTGGGGGTGTGCCCTCAAAGGAATAGTGGGACCCCAGCCCCTTCCTCTTCCTCTCTCTGCTTCCCCACCAGGAGATGAATGGCTTCTCCACCCACACTTCCACCATGATGTGTTGCTTTGCCACAGGCCCCAAAGCAGTAGGCCAATGGATTATGGACTGAAGCTTCCAAAACTGTGAGCTGAAATAAAACTTTTCTCTTTATAAGTTGGTTATCTCAGGTATTTGTTACAGTAATGGAGAGCTCACTAATATACCAGTGTTCCTCCTCAAGTGAAAATAACTATGTTAAATGGTGAACATGAGCCTATAAAGAAAGCCCACAGCCAGCAGCAGTATCAAATAGAATTTAAGAATTCAGAGTTCAGATTTAGCAAGCCTATGTTCAAATTCTGACTGTATCACTCATAGTTTTGAACTTGGGTCCAATTACCTAACTACTTAGATTTAATTTCCTCTCCTGCAAGATGGAACAAATAATATTTTCTCATTGGGTCATTGTAAGGTTAAGATGAAATACTATCTGTTTAAGTGGTGGGCATGGTCCCTGGTACACAATAGCATTTGTTAATCATCATCATCATCATCATTATAACCAATAAAAATGAAAGTATTTAATAAAGTGATACAAATGATAGATTTGCTGCCTCATAAATGTCAAATATGTGGGCATTTTCAGAGTTCAGTTTGCCCTTTATTATACCAAATACTCTGGTCAAAAAATAAAATAAAACCCTCTTTCTTATTTTTCTTTCATCCACACTGAGACAGATTTTTCATTCTACTCATGTGCTTTTGGGAAAAGGCCTAATAGCTTATATCTCTATCTGTAACTATTTCTGAAATGCAGCTTCAAGGTTTAAAGCCTTCCTCTTATCTGCTTCTCATTGTTAACATCATACTTACGGTATCTGGGAAAGATTTGAGTTTACAGTTCATAGATGTGATTCGTCTGTACCAGGAATATATATTGAGAGGGTGAAGGAGAGAAAATGAGTTTAGAAGAGGATTCTATACATTAATAAAAATTCATGCTTTTGGAGTTTGTCCTTGACTGCATCGCAATACTGAAAATGTCTTAAGTAAAATATCTGGTTAGTGTTGTGGAGGTAATTCAGGTACAAATGTCTGTTGTCAAGAGGTAACTATCTTAGTCCATTTTGTATTGTTGTAACAAAATACCTAAGACTGTGAAGTTTACAAAGAAAAGAGGTTCATTTAGTTCACAGTTCTGGAGGTCAAAGAGCACAGTGCTGGCATCTGCTTGTCTTCTGGTGAGGGCCTCATGGCAGATGGCTTCACAGGGCGGAAATGCCTAGGAGAGGGGTGAGCAGGTGCATGTGGAAGAGCAAAACACCAGGGGTAGCTTTGCTTTAAAACAGCGCACTCTAGCAATAACTAATCCAGTCTCTCGAGACCCCAAGAGACCTAATCCAGTCTTTAAGAGACTGAACCCAGTCTCTGGAGAAAGGCATTGATTAATCATGAGGGTCGAACCTCCATGACCTAATTATCTCTTAAAGGTCCCACCACCTCTCAACACCATTACATTGGGAATCAAATTTCAACACAAGTTTGGGCGGGGACATATATCTAAAACACAGCAGTAGCAAAAATACCCAAAATAAGAGTGAGCACATTGGAGCATGTGTTTTCTGTTGAGTTAGCATCTGGTACTTTTCTGATATGAAAAGAAAAGGATCTACTTCATTCAGACTAGAGACACATCCTGAGATGGTTGTGGTAGGGCTTAGCTGTTGAACTTAGATGTTTGGGATCAATCAAAGTCGTAGAGGCTACAAACAGCAACAGGCAACAGACAAAAGTGGTGAGATCTCCATTCTTTTAATAGATTTCCACAGCATTACTTCACAGAGGGAGGCAGAGATGCTGCCTCTTGACTTCTATGCATGGGCTTGTTGATTTAAGTTTGGCATCTTCACTACCTTCTCATTCTCCTCTAATGAAACCACCCACAGGCTTCTGTTTTAGTCTGTTTTTTTTTCATTTCTGTGACCAAAATACTTGATATGAACAGCACAGAGGAGGAAAAGTTTATTTGGCTCACAGTTTCAGAGGTATAGTCCATAGTTGACTGACTCCAAGGCAGACATCGTGATGGCAGGGCATGGTGGAGGAAAGCTGAGCTCAACTCAATGGCAGCATGAAACAGAGAGTAAGACAGGAAGAAACCAGGGAAGGATATAGCCCCCAAGGCTATAGGTCACCCCCAGTGACCTACCTCTTCCATCCACATCCTGCCAGCCTAAATTACCACTTAGTAAGTCCATTCAAATTAGTAATATTTTAGTGGATTTATCCCCTGATGAAATTAGAGCCCAATTCAATTATTTCACCTGTGAATATTATTGCACTGGAGACATGCTTTCAACACATGAGCCTTTGGGGGGACATCCCATAACAGCATCACTCCCAGTATCAAGTGATTATTCTTAAAGAACATAGGCACACAGCATAAACTACTAAAAGGAGCACATTCACCTGTGCGCATGCAAGTGCGCACACATGCACACACACACACACACACACACACACACGCATACAACTCTTCTACTCCATAGAGAGCACTTTACAATGTATACAGAAGTTTCAGAGCTGCTTTATCATTTGATACTCATGAAAACCCTGGTGCAATATTATTATTTTTTTCTTAGGAATAAAGAAGCCGAAGGAGCAAAACAGCTGGCTAACATTGTATAATTAGCAAGTGTCAGAGCCAACATTTGAAGTCACATTTCTTGCTTAGAAATGATGTATCTTTGACTGGGAGTGTACTGTGATAGAGCACTTGCCTAGCATACAGGAGGTCCTAGGTTTGATCTCAGCACAGAGTGGGGGGAGGGAGAGGAGGAGTGGAAAGGGGGGAGGGGAGAGATGACTTGTCTTTCCATGATGCCATGTTGATTCTTCTAAAATAATAATGATGCTAGGTGTGGTGGTGCACCCCTGTCATCCCAGTATTTGGGAGGCTGAGACAGGAGGATGGCAGATTCACGGCCAGCCTCAGCAACATGAGGCCCTCCACAACTTAGTGAGACCCTGTTTCAAAATAAACAATAATATAGGACTGGGGGTGTAGCTTAGAGGTATAATGTCCTTGGGTTCAATCCTCAGTGCCAAAAAATAAAAAAATTAAAAATTAAATAACAATGATAATAGCAGATATTTATTAGGCACTTACTGTGTGCCAGGTATGGTTCTAAGCACTTTACATGTAGGAAGTTATTTAATCCTTCTAACAATTCAGTTTTACAGAGAAGGAAACGGTTACAGATGAATAACTTTTTATTCCTTATAACAATAGATGACTATCCAAAGAGAGGTTATGTTACATCCAGAAGGGGTTTGGTGTCCTCTGAGACTCCATTGGGTTTCTTTCTTTTCCCACTAAAGGCCAAGGTGGTTTTCCAAATTATTTATTTCCTTTCAGTATCTTAGGGACCCTTTCAGCAAATATCAGGTAGATGCACACTCTAGATACCACCCAGGCTGCACGGGGCTCTTACCGGAGCCTCCACATCAAGAGAAGGGCAACCCCTTCACTCAGTGCCCCATCCTGTACTTGATGTACCACTTGATGTGACTCTCCATGCATTCTTAAAGTGATGGATGAGCCCATCTGTGCCTCTGGTACTTCTCAGAGGTGGAGTCCACACATCTGCTTCCTGCCGTATAAAGGGTTGCCTTACGTTCACCCCATCTAGGCATCAGGGATACCTCTAGTCCCAACATTTTCAGCACCTGTGCTTGAGTCTCTGCTCACATCCTATATCATTTTGCAGATTTCCACCCCTATGCCCTTTAACCCAAACCTTTGACGCTGGGGTCCTACCTTGTTCAATCTCTCTACAGAAGTCACAACTCCCTGTTTATTTCGTTGGTGTTTTATAGAGTCCCTCTGAATCCATGGCCTTTCCATCAGATTTCAGCATCCAGAACTGCATTGAGCCCTTCTACAAAGGTGAGCATTGAATCCCATTTCATCTGGGTGAGCTCTCCTTCTTCATGTGCTTGATAGATATCACCATCCTTCGTCCTCAGAGAGAATCTCCACAGAAAGCTGGTAATTCCTTTCTCTCTCTAAGTCTGTTTAGGCAAAGTGTAATTGCCTTTAGTGATTTCTACCCACCCCCCACCCCCACTAAATGCTCTACTGCCTCCCATAGTCACTCTTTCATATAATAGAGTAGAAGTCAGGTTCCATGCTTAGAGTTAGAGATAACAATGAATAAGACAGCCATGGTCATTGTCCTCCCAGGACTTGTAGTTTAGTCAGGGAGACTAAGCCATAGACAGTTAAAACACAGGATGAATAGTATGGTTGTAGAAGAAATGCAGAAAGTGTCAGAATTACAGAAGAGGCACACAGGCCTCCCCCTGGGGACCAGGGAAGACTTCTAAGAGAAAAAAAGAAATAGAGAGTAGAGGAAAAGGAAGAGTTGGCAGGTCAAACGTGCTACAGGAGATGGTTATGGAGAAAGAGGAGGTGAGGATAGAAAGAATATTTTACATAATGCATGTGCACACACACACACACACACACACACACACACACACAGAGTCCTGGTACAGCCATGAATGTTCTGCTTCAAAAAGCAGAAGTGTCAAAAATAAGACTGCAAAGATGAGCAGAGGTCCAATCATGCAAAGCCTTATGAGCTATGCAACGGCTCCTTGACTTGATTCTGAGTGAGCTGCAAAACTGTGAAAGATTTTCAGGCAATAGGGTGGTCATGTGATCAGATTTGCATTTTGGAAAGGTCACTGGCTGCACTGTGGAGGGCCCAGGGTGGAGGGAGGTGATGAGCAAGCTCCTGCTGCTCCAGGAGGTGGCTGTCCTCAATCCCTCTCTGGGAACTGTCTTCATCCAAAATCACTCTGCCTCCCCAGGGCAGCTGCATCTAATGACTGTTCCATGGGGCAGTAACAAGGCTCAGCCCCACCATCCCAGGGGAAGACAGCTTAAGGGCTGCCCAGCTCAGAGCCACCGCTGTGGAGTCTGCTGGTGCTTTGGTTGTAACTGTCTTACAGGTTAATTCCTTCTTCCTTTGCCCCTCTGATGTGGGGCTCCAGGGCTCCCCAGTAAATTTGCATGCCACTCTTGAGCTTAGAGCCTGTTTCTTGGGAAATAGACTCAAGACAAATGGGATCAGGAGTAGTCCAAGAAGCTGACTCAAAAGTGGGATCGGGGCCTCCAGGGGAGGCTATGTGGCAGGTGGCACTCTGGTACCACCTGGTGTGCTGTAGTGGTACACGGGAGAAACCTGCACAGGTGGTCACAGACCGGGATAAGGACAGGGAGTGTCTTGGCAGGAACAAGCTCTCTGGCTTTGTTTCCCCCCACCCCTTGTGGGTTTTTTTCTGCCCCTTTCTTTCTTTTCAATCAGAACAATTCATGCGGGTTTTGTTTTTTAAAAAATGTGACACATAATTGTATTTATGGGATACAGTGTGATAATTTATACACATTTATACAATGTGTAATGATCAGATCAGGGTAATTAGCATTTGTTTGTATTAGGAACCTTCCAACTCCTCTCTTCTAGTTATTTTCCAAGATATATAATAAATTATAAATTATAGTTGTCATACTGTGCTATAGAACACTAAAATTTATTCCTCTTATCTAACTGTATCTTGCTATCCATTATCTAACCTCTCTCTATTCTCTTCGGCATTTGAGAGGTTAAGGGCCCAGAGTAATATTATAATGAAGTGAATGATTGCAGTGTAATGGGATGCTTCTTAATGAGCAGGTCATTGATGCCTTGGGGGAAGACCATAAAAGTCAACATGTGAAATTCAGAGAGCCTCCTTGTTATAGTGCGGATCTGGAATGTCCCCCAAAGGCTCATGTGTTGAAGGCTTGGTCGCACTGGTGGCACTATTGGGAGGTGGTGGAAACTTTAGGAGGAGGGGCCTAGTTGGAGGAAGTCAATGACTGGGAGCATGACCTTGAAGGGTATATCTTATCCCCAGCCCTCTCTGTCTGTTGGCCCCCCTCCAGCTGCCATGAGCTGAGCAGCTTTCCTTCACTATGCCCTTTCACCACGATGTTCTACCTCACAACAGGCCCAGAAACAAAGAGCCAAGTGACCTTGGAATGAAACCTCTGAAACTGTGAGCCCAAATAAATCTTTCGTCCTTTAAGTTGTTTATCTTAGATACTTTGTCACAGCAATGGAAAGCTAACACATTTCTCCTCAGAAAATAAAGAGACTCTTATCTCCTGCAGGCAGAAGACAGGAAAAGTCAAGACCAGGTCATCAGAGTCGCCCCAGTCCTCCCAAGTGGATTGCATTCTCAGCCCAGCAAGTCTGCTGTTAGGTCAGAGCCCAAGTGGGAAGGGGTAGGATCCTGAGGATTGAGATGGGGTTGCCTGGGTCAATGTCCTTGAGAACCTTGAAGGCCCAGGCTCCCTGTAGCGGTGGCCCACACCTCCCCATTAGAGGCTGCTTGAAGATCAGACAGAAGCAGCAGCTTTTCAAGTGATGTGTATTCCCCTCAGTATCTGCCACCACCTCCTCCCCGGCACCAGCTCAGTATCAAGGGTCAAATCATAACACACCCCATGGGGAGTGGTTACCTACTAATGGAATGAAAGTGCCTGCATCCAGAGGAGAGTGTGCATGTGGTACATTTTGGATCAGGAATGTCCCCAAAGGCTCATGTGTTGAACGCTTGGTCCCCAGCTGGTGGTGCTATTGGGAGGTGTTGGAAACTTTAGGAGGTAGGGCCTAGTTGGAGGAAGTAGGTCACTAGGGGCATGTCTTGAAGGGTATATCTTGTCCCCAACCTCTTTCTTCCCCTCTGTCTCTTTGCTTCCTGGTCACCATGAGGTGAGCAGTTTCGCTGCCATGATGTTCTGCCTCACCACAAGTAGTGGGGTCAAGCAACTATGGAATGAAACTTCTGAAGCTAAAATAAATCTTTCCCCCTCTAAGTTGATCTTCTCAGGTATTTTGTCACAGTGATGGGAAGCTCACTAATGCAATGGGGCTGCATCTCAAGGGTGCTAGACCAAGGGGACATAAGGCTGGATTCAGGAGAATCTGGTGATGTGGAAACACTCTCTTGTGTGTATGTGTGCTGCATTGACACCTGGCAAGGACCCTTACGCCAGGTGGAGCATGCTACTAGGATGGATCTTGGAGGCTTGGAGA
Organism: Glis glis; assembly: GCA_004027185.1. NCBI lineage: Eukaryota > Metazoa > Chordata > Mammalia > Rodentia > Gliridae > Glis > Glis glis. The sequence goes on from PVJS01012610.1 coordinate 34,493, forward strand.
AAGCAGGGACACATGTGAAGTGAAGTGAAGTGTCAGAGACACTGTGGAAAGGATTTAGGCTCAGGAATGGGCACTCATGCAGAAACCCAACTGAAAGCAGCAAAGTTTAAATATCCAAGAAAGTATTTTCATTTTAATAGCACAGGATTAATTTGCTCCTCTTTTTTATTTTTATATTTTTGTTGTTGTTGGAAAGTTTTTAATTTATAAGAAACTTTCTATCTCAGTTCACATGAGGAAGAATGCCCCCACCTATTTTTCTGGCTCATAGTGCTTTTGAATATGAAGTATTTCTGAAGGAAATTTTTCTTTTCTAAGAGGTTTTAGTAAGCAGATTGTTCATTTTCCTTTTCAGAGAAATCTCTCTGCCATATCTTCTTGAGAACAAATTTGCTTAATTCTTACCATCCTGGCTGGTGAAAAGCTTTACCTTGGATAGCATTACTGCTTGGTTTTCATGATTCAATTTTTCTGGCTGGGCCGTGTAATTTCTCTCCTTCTCATTTTCTTGGTGTGCAGTGTGAATCACACACAAAGGTTTTTTAAAGTAATTTCCTATTAGTTAGGCTTCTTAGTCATGTTTTTATTTTACCAATGGTGTTTTAAACCATGTCAAAGAATAATACCAATACAGTACATTGATAATCCTTCAGAAGAGCTTGGTTTCTATCATCAGTTCGTTCCATCCTCACAACAGTCTCATCTGTAGAGTCCCCATCCTATAGGTAAAGAAGCTGAAAGATCAAACAACTTGTTGTGGACATAAGGTGAACAAACTCGGGAGCTTCATCTCCAGGTTACAGAGTGGAAACTGAGCCACAGAAGCCATCTCCCCTATATTTGAGACCTCCCAAAGATGGGCAGCTCAGCCTTTCCTAGGCAGCCCTGGTCAGGGGAGCTTGGAATCACCAGGTCTAAAGGTTTGGTGTCTAGAAGTCTCTCAATTCCGTCTCCTGCCCCCAACAGATCATGTAGTAGGCTTGGTAGAGTCACCAGGCATGCAAGAAAATTTAGGTAACCTGAATTCTAATCCTGCCTCAGAGACAAATCACTTTTCATCCTGGGACTCAGGTACCCCATCTATAAAATGAGGTACAGACCAGATCAGGAATGGTGCGTTGGTGGTATGAGTTAGTTGATGCCCACAGATGTGTTCTTTTTAAGGCAGCTTCATGTTGGGGGAGGGGAGGTATTTTAAATTTGAATTCCTTTCAGATGTCCAGTTCCTTTTAGATATCCTTGACTCCATGGCTCCCTATTGTCTTTAAAAAGTCTGTTCCACACATTTGTATACTTGTCTAACCCTATAGTCTTCTGAGATTACAAATTTGGGACTAAATTATTTCTGAGACCAATGCCAATCATGTTTATTTCCCCCTGGAATCCCTGAACTAAGGGGACACAGTACCTAGAAGGGCAGGGTAGGTGAGGGAACAGGGGTGTTTTGGTGGCCCTGCATGTTCTTAGTGTTCTGGAATAGTAGACACTTGGCTGGCCTTGCCCTGAACTGCCCACTCCACAGTGCAAAGGAGGACGCCCTTTCCTATAGTCCCTTCACACCGACCTTCCATGCCCAGCTCTGTGACAGACATAATCAGGACTGGTATTATCTCTCAAGCAATATGACATTTCAAAACACCCAGGTGTCAGGTGGACTGAGATAATGTCAGGGAAGCTCAATAGGGTTCCTCTCAAGCCCTAATGAGAAATACAAAAGAACAAATCATGGAGACTTTCTATAGAGCCTTTTGGGAAGTGTACGAAGGGAGGGGTAGAAAAGAATCCCATCAGTATTAAGTGCCTTTTTGAGAGGAGCTAGTGTTATCTATCTGCTCTCAGACCCAGACTGAGATCTGTGGGTGAGAGGACTCCCCTCTCTTGGTGGATTTCTTCATGTGAGCTCAGGGAAAACATTTCAAGCCAAGATAGAATTAGATTCTCAAATGACAGTGTACATGTGTACCCCAGGCAGAAGAGCCCATAAATGAATCTGTTCCTTTGTTTTGGCTCTCAGCTAGAACACCCTGTCTAAATTAATGTTTTTAACAGCATTTCTTAAGTCCAAAGCTTTACAAAGCTATTCTTAAGGTCAGAACATTTTAATTGTTCACTTGCACAAAACTCCTCTGACATACAGTAGGAAAATGTGTATAGGAGGAGCTAAGTCCTTAAAGATACAATGCATATATTTACTTCTTTAAGGAAAAAAAAAGCTACCATGTGTTTTTACATTATTGTGACATAAAGTACTTATGAAACCAAGTCTAGCTGGGCATGGTAGCACACACTTGTAATCCCAGCACTTGGGAGGCTGAGACAGGAGGATTGCAGGTTTGGGGCCAGCCTCAGCTATTTAGTAAGACCCTCAGAAACTTAGTGAGACTCTGTTTCAAAATAAAGAATAAAAAATAGGGCTGGGGGTGTAGCTCAGAGGTAGAATGCCCCTGGGTTTAATCTCCAGTACTGAAAAAAAAAAAGAAAAAGAAACCAAGTCTCCTTGATAAGCTGCTTTATTCTTTTTTTGTAAACCTTATAGCATTGAGCTTTATGCCTTACACATACAGAGGGGGCATTCAGTGAGTGTTATCTAAATTGAGTTTATCAAATATTTATTAAGTCTTCTACATTTAATTATATAGTTTTGCTAGGATAGGAATTCTGTTCTAATAGCTTTATGTCAATTCAAGTTTTTCATGGTAGACTTAACTTGCTTAATTTATCCCAAGTAGCTTGAAAAATATAAAATATGTTGTCATTAACATAAGTCATTGTGAAATGGACCTACACTGACCATTTTTCTTACTTAGTGCAATTCATGTGATGTTCAGAGTTAAGCTGGCCAGAATCCTTGAACAGATTTTTAAAATAGCCTACTCCTTAATTATCAAGCAGCATTTGTCTGATCCTTCCGCATCCCCAGCCGTGTTATACAGAGCTCAAAATAAGTTCATGAGCAGTGCAAAGCAAAAAAAAAGGGGGGGGGGATGGGGTTGAAAAAGAAGAAAAGAAAAGAAACTCACCGTGTAGCCAACTGCGTAAAGAGGAAATCCATTCCCACTTGTCTGCGTTTGATTGAACCTGCATGAACTGCCAATGCCACACACCCTGGAGGAGCTGGATTAAAGACCTGTAGGAGACATTTTATAGATCTTCTTAGACAGGTGCTTTTCACACCTCTGCAGTTTATCTAAGGCTCACTTCACAGAGACTTGGAGGAAGCTCTGCCCTTCCTAAGGTACAGGAAGTAAAATAAACCCAGAGCTGAAAAATAAGATGCTCGAGTTTAAATCAGAATTGTATGAATAACAGTCGAAAGGAAGACAGCAAATATCTTCTTATTAAAGTCTCATATGTTTGGCATTTCCCATATTCAGTGGAAATCATCGTCATTCACTCAGCCATTTTGGATGAAGTGCCTACTGTGTGCCAAGGCACTATACTACGAGTGAGGAATCTCTGGCAGAACTGTTTAAATGACTCCCCACCCTGCAAGGTTATGAGCAAATGTGAAAGGAGTGGTTACTCTGTGGACCCACCTTACTGATTTTGTGCATCTGGAAGTATACGGATTCTCAATTTAATTTGCCCTGTTGTCCCACAGACTTTAGGTTAGGGTGGGTCTGTAAACCAACAGGTAAAATCTCACTTGGACCAAAAACAACTCCGATTCCAACTCTTTTTTAAAATCCAAAAATTCTAGAAGGAAATTTTTGTGGACTGAATTGTTCGACACACACACACCCAATTCATATGTTGAAACCCTAGCCCCCAATGTGACTGTATTTAGAGACGGGCCTTCAGGGAAGTGGTTGAGGTTAAATGAGGTCACAAAGGTGGGTCCCTCAATCCAACAGGACTATTGTCTTTATAAGAAGAGGAAGAGGCAACAGCAGCTGCAGCCATGCCATCTTGGTAGGACTTTACTGGCGGCTACCAGCATTGTGGCTTCTACACAAGACCAACAGAGATGCCAACGACCTGTTGTGAATCCAGCAGCTGCAGAATAGTAGCATTGAAGGCGAGCAGCAACTCATTCCACGCGTGACACAGACCCGAACTACCATGACGGCAGAAGCGGCAGCGGCGCCATCTTGGTCAGACCATGCTGACAGCAACCAGCATTGCGGGTTCTGCAGGCCACCAACAAAGAAGCCAGGGAGCTCTTCTAAAACCAGCACTGCAGAGCATCAGTGACAAAAGTGAGCAACAGTTCGATCCACACTCAGCAGAGTCCCCAGGGCCCAGAGGCCTGACCAGAACCTGCAGCAGTGACTGAGCCCACCCCCTCCCCCAGAGATTAAGAGCAGTGCTCAATGAGACCGTAAGTCAACAAGCCACCCCAGGGGGAGACCACCTAGTGCGGCTATAGGGACTTGTGGGGTCTGAGATGGTGCGGATTGCCCCGGCGGAGTTGGGAGTGGGGTCTGCTGTGGGACGTGGTAGATGCGTGGATAAGCAGACAGTCCCTGGCGACATTTGGGTGGGACAGACTTGCAGCCCTTGGGTCACAGCACCCTTGTAGAGTCCCCAGAGATCGCCACAGGACATACAGCTGTGGTACCTGGGGAAAATTGGACCAAACCAGCCCTCTTTGTGGAAAACGTGGAGTTCCGTGTTTGCACAGAATGGGGCAAAGTGACACCCGCTGCTTCTGTAGGCAAAGAGAGACACAAGCCTGGGACCCCCTGCTGGTGACACCTGCCATAGGTGTAGACAGAGAGAGACAAAGGGACAGTCCAAGTGGAGAACATGGAGACCCATGCTTGCAGTGAGAGGGGCAATAGCAGCACTGGTCACTTGCACAGGTAGTGAGAGGCACCAGGCAAGGGTCCCAATCACTGAAGGAGACCAAGAATTGGGCCTGCAAATGGACATTATACTGAGCAAGTGAGAGTAACCATTCAGAAAGGCTATTCACCTTTAAGGCTCACCTAGTAGCAACTATCTACCTCCAGGATAAGAAACTATAAAGGGAGAGGGATTAGACATAGGATACCTACATAGTGAGAGAGAGAGAGAGCTACCAAAAGCAACAAAGGTATAAACATAAGAAACCTGAAATCATGAAAAGGAAGAATAGCAAAGAAACAATGAGCCCCCACAACAACAGAACCCACCAACTCAGAAGTGCAAAGACTGCCAGAAGGACAATTCAGAACTTCAATAGAGGAAATGATACAGGATTTCCGAAAAGAATTCAGAGAGAGCCTGAAAGAATTGAAGGATCAAATAAGCAAAGAATCCGACACCCTGAACAGGAATCAAAAAAAAAGCTCTGAAGGAAGTGAAGGATGCAATAATTGAAATGAAGGCATCAATACAGACCATCAACAATAGACTAGACCACATGGAAAACAGAATCTCACTCTTAGAAGGTGACCTCTCCAAAAATGAACACATAGTATATAAATTAGAAAAAACAACTCGACAGCATGAATTGGACATTGAAGAGATCTCAGCCAGCCTTAAAAGAGCAAACCTAAGAATAATAGGCATAGAAGAGGGACTAGAAGCTGAAACTAAAGGAATCAATAATCTATTCAGAGAAGTAATATTAGAAAATTTTACAAACATAGAAAGAGAGGTCAATACACAGGTACAGGAAACATATAAAACCCCCAACAGACAGGATCAGAGAAGAGGTTCACCACACCACATAATAATCAAACTGACTAATGTAGAGACCAAGGAGAGAATCTTAAAGGCAGCAAGAGTAAAAGAGCAAGTAACATTCAGAGGCAAACCAATAAGAATCACTCCCGACCTTCCAAACCAAGTCATGAAAGCCAGGAAGGCCTGGAGCGACATATTCCAAACTCTAAAAGAAAACAACTTCCAGCCAAGATTTGTCTACCCAGCAAAGATTTCTATCAAATTTGATGGAGAAATAAAAACCTTCCATGACAAACAGAAGCTGAAAGACTATATGTGTTCCAAACCGGCACTAGAGAAAATGCTCAAAGAGATTAATTACAAAGAAGAAATAATAAGGAAACACCAGAACCAGAGAAATAGTGATTTACATCAAACAAACAACTAGGCAAAGAATGAACACGTCCTCAAACAGAAATTAAAACTCAAAATGTTAGGAATTAAAACCCAACTCTCAATAATCATGCTGAATATAAATGGCCTCAACTCCCCAATCAAAAGACATAAGTTAGAAAAATGAATTAAAAATCACAATCCATCTATATGCTGCCTGCAAAAAACACACCTTACAAGTAAAGATACGCGCAAACTAAAGGTGAAGGGGTGGAGCAAGGTAATCCATGCTAACAGAACTCGAAAACAAGCAGTAGTAGCAATTATGATATCAGACAAATTAGACTTCAAACCTAAGCTTATCAGAAGAGACAAAGAAGGTCATTTCTTACTGGTAAAAGGAACAATCCAGCAAGAGGATATAACAATAGCTGACATTTATGCCCCAAACATAGGTGCAACCACTTTCATAAAAGAAACTTTTCGCGACATTAAATCACACATAGATCCCAATACAATAATATTGGGAGACTTCAACACCCCTCTCACACCACTAGATCGATCTTCAAGACAAAAGGTCAGTAAAGATGCCTCAGACCTAAGGAACACCATAAACCAAATGGACCTAGTAGACACATACAGAATATTCCACCCAACTACAGCTGAATTCACATTTTTTTCAGCTGCTCATGGAACTTTCTCTAAAATAGACCATATCCTGGGCCACAAAGTGAGTACTAGCAAGTTCAAAAAATGTGACACAATCCCCTGCGTCTTTTCAGACCATAATGGAATGAAACTAGAAATCAACTATAAGAAGACCCAGAGAAACCTCATAAACACATGGAGACTGAATACCACACTGCTGAATGAGGAATGAGTAAAAGAAGAAATAAGGGGAGACATTAAGAAATTCCTAGAAACAAATGAAAACAGAGAAACAACATATCAAAATCTCTGGGACACCCTGAAGACAGTATTAAGAGGAAAATTCATAACACTCAGTGCCCACATAAGAACAGAAAATCACCATATAAATAACCTAATGACACGCCTCAAAGCCCTTGAAAAACAGGAACAGTCTAACCCCAAAGCTAGTAGAAGACAGGAAATTATTAAAATCAGAGCAGAAATCAACAAAGGAGAGAATAAAAAAATACAAAAAATCAACAAAACCAAAAGCTGGTTCCTTGAAAAAATAAACAAGATAGATAAACCACTAGCCAACCTAACCAAAAGAAAGAGATAATCAACTCAAATTACTAAAATAAGAGATGAAAAAGGCAATATTACCACCAACAGCACAGAAATCCAGAGGATAATCAGAAACTACTTTGAAGAACTATACTCCAACAAAATGGAAAACCTAGAAGAAACTGACAAATTTCTAGACATGTACAACCTTTCTAAGTTGAATCAAGAAGATATAGAAAATTTAAATCAACCAATAGCAATTAAAGAGATTGAAGCAGCAATAAAGAGCCTACCATCAAAGAAAAGCCCAGGTCCAGATGGTTTCCCAAGTGAATTTTATAAAACCTTTACAGAAGAACTAATCCCAATACTCCTCAATCTATTCCGTGAAATAGAAAGAAACGGGACTCTCCCAAACACATTCTATGAAGCCAACATCACACTCATACCAAAACCAAATAAAGACAGCTCAAGAAAAGAAAACTACAGTCCTATATCATTGATGAACTTAGACGCAAAACTTCTAAACAAAATACTAGCAACGCGCATTCAAAACCACATCACGAAAATCATACATCATGACCAAGTCGGGTTCATCCCAGGGATGCAAGGCTGGTTCAACATACGAAAAACAATCCATGTAATCCACCACATAAATGGAACTAAAGACAAAAATCACATGATCATTTCAATAGATGCTGAAAAAGCATTTGACAAAATCCAACACCCATTCATGATAAAAACACTGCAGAGAATTGGAATAGAAGGAACATACCTCAACATCATACAGACAATATACAATAGGCCCACAGCCAACATCATACTGAATGGGGAAAAACTTCAAGAGTTCCCTTTAAAAACAGGAACAAGACAAGGATGTCCACTGTCACCACTCCTTTTCAATATAGTACTTGAGATTCTAGCCAGAGCAATAAGGCAAGAGAAGGAAATAAAAGGAGTACAAATAGGAAAAGAGGAACTGAAACTATCTCTACTTGCAGATGACATGATATTATACTTAGAAGATCCAACAAACTCAACTAAAAGGCTCATCGAACTGATCAACAAATTCAGCAAAGTGTCTGGATACAAAATCAATCTTAAAAAATCAGAAGCTTTTCTGTATGCCAACCATAAATCCACTGAAAAAGAAATCCAGAAGACATTTCCACTCACGATATCCCCCAAAACAATAAAATACTTGGGGATAAACCTAACCAAGGAGGTAAAAGACCTCTACAAGAAAAACTATAAAACATTGAAAAAAGAAATTGAAGAATATCTTAGAAGATGGAAAGATATCCCATGCTCTTTGGTAGGCAGAATAAATATCATCAAAATGGCCATTCTTCCAAAAGTGCTCTACAGATTCAATGCAATACCCATTAAATTACTAAAGTCATTCTTCCCTGACATAGAAAAATCTGTCCTTAAATTCATTTGGAAAAACAAAAAACCCAGAATAGCCAAATTAGTTCTCAGCAACAAGAACCATGCAGGAGGCATCATAATACCTGATTTCAAACTATACTACAAAGCCATAGTAATAAAAACAGCATGGTATTGGCACAAAAGCAGACACATAGACCAATGGAGCAGAATAGAAGACTCTGAAACAAACCCACACACCTACAGCCAAATGATTTTTGACAAAGGGGCTAAAAAGACCCACTTGAAAAAGGATAGCTTCTTCAACAAATGGTGCTGGCAAAACTGGCTAACCATATGCAGAAAAATAGAAATAAACCCCACTTTCTCACCTTATACAAGAGTCAATTCAAGATGGATCAAAGACCTAGAAATCAGACCAGAGACCTTGCAGCTACTCGAAGAGGGCATAGGCCCAACACTTCAACACATAGGCACAGGTAAA
>PVJS01012611.1:0-43542 GCA_004027185.1 Glis glis
ACCCAAGGGGAGTGATGGAGGGGGGGGCCTAAAGGAAGGAAGTGGGTGGGGAGAGAGAGACTCGATGAAGGAAACACTTGAATGGACATGATGCACATACACAAATTCATCAATGCCAATCTCAATGTCATGTACGGGGAGAGTGAGGGAGAGGGGTGGGGGCCGGGGGTAAGCCCACCGAGTGTTGTGTGCATGTGTCCCTCTATCACTCTGAACTTCATCATGATGCATGATTACAATGCACCAATAAAATGAAATAAATCTGTTTGATATCCTTCAATGGCTTTCTGTTATGATTTCTATCCAAATGTCACCCAAAGTCTCACGTTGAGAGGTGGAGCTTTGGGGAAGTAATAAGATCATGAGGGCTCTGATTTCATCAATGGATTAATTCATGGCTGGCTGGCTGGACTACTAGAGCCCAGTTAGAGGAAGTCATCACTGGAAAGATGCCCTGGAAGGGTTTATTTTCACTCCAGACCCCGAGTCATGTCTCCTTAGTGTCCTCCAATCTAGGAGCTAGGTCCTCTGGCTTTCTTTGTCTTTCATGACTTGGACACTTTTGAAGAGGACTGGTCAGTTAGTGTTAGAGTATTTCTCCATTTGGATCTGTCTGATATCTTCTCAAGGTTAGATGGAAGTCATGCATTTTGGGCAAGAATACTCCAGAGTGATGTATGTCCTTCTCACTGTGTCACATAAGGCGGTGCATGATGTTGCTGTGTCTTATCACTGGTGACAACCACAGTGGTTGCCTGGTTAAGGTGGTGTGTGCCAGGTTTCTCCACAATAAAGTTCCTGGTTTTCCCTTTACAATTAACAACTATCATGTAAGGAGATACTTTAAGATCAGTAAATACTTTTAAATCAATCAATAAATGTTGGAACAAAAGAATGAACCTGGAAAGACAAAAGGTTGTAAGTATAAGTTCTGTACCTGTATTAATATACAAGTGTGCATGCATACACACACACACACACACACACACACACACACGAAGGATAAGATAGGAAAATGAGACAGCCAGATGGATCTAGGCCACCAGCATCAGTACGCTTTCAGGAAACATTCTCATAGCTATAGTCTCTGGGTCCTGGGGCAGAGAATTCTGTTCACTCTGCTCATCAGACCACACTAGGATCATATGTTCAGATCTGGGTACCACCCTTGAAGTTTGATAGTCACATTGCATCAAAAGTGCACTTAACTTACCCAAATTCTACCATGCAACCTCAGAAAGATAAAACAAGCATCTAAGTTATGCCAATAAAAGTGGCTATACATTTATGTATCCAGCCCATCTCCAATGTATTTTTCTCATATTTTATATTTTATAAGCAACCGATAAGGTTTCCAAGGGTGGAGTAACAACACAATTTTCATTCATGCCAGAGGACAATCTTTGTAGAGGGTGTGACTTCACTGTGAAACCAAATGTAGCCTGTTCAGAGAGGTGAGCAAACAGATTCCCATCTGTTGAGGAAGGCTAAAGGAAGGGAAGATGCCCAACTTTAAGAAGGCAACATTCAAGAAAATACTGCAGACTGGGTGACTTTAAAAAAAAAAGAAATTAATTTTGTCAAAGTTGGAGGTTAGGAAGTCCAAGATCAAGATGCCAAGCCATTTGGTTTTGGTGAAGGTCCTCTCCCAGGTTTGCACATGGCTTTCTTCTTGTTGTGTCCTCACATGGTAGGAAGGGAAGATAAGAGAGAGGAAGGGAGGGAAGGAGGAAGCAAGAGCTAGCTGCACTGTGTCTTTTGTTTTGGTTTTTTGGGGATTGAACCCAGGGGCATTCTACCTCCGAAGTACACTCCCAGCCCTATTTTTTATTCTTTAGTTTGAAACAGGGTCTCAGTAAGTTGTGGAGGGCCTCACTAAGTAGCTGAGGCTGGCGGAGAACCCGGATCCTCTGGTCTCAGCCTCCCAAGTATTGGAATTACAAGCGTGCACCACCATGCCCGGCTCGCACTGTGTCTTCTTAAAAGGATACAAATCCTATCAAATCAGGACCTTACCTTTATGAATATATTTAACCTTAATTACTTCTATAAAAGCCCTATCTCCAAACAGAGTCATATTAAGGTTTGGAGATTCTACAGATGAATGCAGGGGGTCACCAATATTAAGTCTATAGCAGTAGCCATCTTCAAACATTTCTCAGTCCATTACTTGCATAGCAGAACATGAAAGTGCAATTTATCTTGTCTCAGTTTCTGCCTTAACACTAAGCCAAATACTATCAACTACCCCCAAATTTAAGGGGGAAAGCCAAGTCAAGAATATGTTCTGCTCACATTAGCCTATCACCCACCTCCAGATGAAATAAGAAAAGACTCAGAATCCATTGGGGAGGAGAAGTAAATGTGACATTTCTCCAGAAAGACAAGTGCACGCCATAGGATCCTCCTCATCCTCCACGACTCAGCCCAACTGAGACGAACCTCAAGGAAACTTCCACCGGTTTGACACATGTTCCTTGGAGCTGGGGAAGATTCTGGAACTGCTATCTGACTCACATTTGCAGGAAAGTCTGAAGGAGAGAGGCTTGGGGGTGGAGGGGCTGGGCTGGCAGGGTGAAGAGAGAATTGCAATGAACTGAGCTGCACCAAAGGCAGGACAAACATCCACATCTCCCAAAGTCCAAACACATACCCTGAGCCGGAGACCAGCCATGAAGCGGCTTGAAAACTCCCTATCCAAGAGGGCTACCAGAAGTGGAGAGTGCAGGGTAGGTGACTGTGGCGAACAACAGGCCTTGGGCAGGGACAGTGACAGAAACATCCAGCAAGGGGGGAACCACCTGCAGCAGAAAAACTGCAGCTGAGAGTCCTGGGTCGGAGGAAGTCAGAGGAAGCCAGAGAAGTACCCGTGGGAGGAAGGGGCAGCACTTGGGTCCTCAACTCCAACAACATTTCTTACACCAGATCACATCTGTCATTGAAACTAAAGGCCATTTCTACCCACAGTCCTCCCCCCTCCTACCCTTCCCCAGGTCTGGAGAATAGGAAGAGGAGGAGGCCTGTGAGGAGGACCAAGAGGAGAAGCAGGTCTTTTTAATATCTGAAAAGGACTGGAATATTCCATGGAGTCTACAAGAAGGAATCGGAAAGTGTTTCACACAATGTAAAGGAAGATAAAGTTGCTTTCCATTTGTACTCTACCAAATCCAGTCATTCAGCAACAAAACAAAAAGTTACCTGCATGGCCGCGGCTGCGTGTAGACTCACCTGTGCCCCTGAGTAGAGGAGATCCACACTTGGCTTAAGGCTCTACCATCACCATCTTGAAATTCTTAAGTAAGGGGCCCTTTGAGTAAGGGGCCCCACATTTGCATTTTAAACAGGGCCCTGCAAATTCTGTAGCCAGTCCTGGTTCCATGTAGAACAGAGACTTAGCCACCATATTTTCTGGGATCCCAGGGGGTAGAATGGGCTAAGGGAAAGGTAGAAAAAAGAAGATTCTAGTCAACATTAGGAAATTTTTTGTGTGTGTGGTACCAGGGATTGAACTCAGGGGCGTTCTACCTCCGTGCTACACCCCCGGCCTAATTTTTATACTTTATTTTGAAACCGGGTCTCACGAAGTTGCGGAGGGCCTCACTAAGGAGAGAGAGAGAGAGAGAGAGAGACAGACAGACAGGGAGAGAGAGAGCTGAGGCTGGCCGCGAACCCGGATCCTCCGGTCTCCGCCTCCCAAAGTACTGGGATTACAAGTGTGCGCCACCACGCCCGGCTTAGGAAAATATTTTTTTAAATCATGATGCCCAAACTGGAGTTGGCAACCCATAAAGAGGTAGAGCTTCAGATCATCAAAATCCTCACAGCAGATGTGGGTAAGCTGCTGGGCAGGAATATTAGAGATTCAACTGAAGCTTTGCACTTGAGGGCCTCCAAAATCCCTGGGAGCCGTAGGATTATCTAATTATTTGATTAATGAATTTCTTTCAAGATGTCTATTTTACCAACTTAACCAGGAAATGAACTCACTGGTACAGTGACCAGGTAAGAGCATTTCTAAGACTGCAGCCCCTATGTGGTCTGAATTTCATTAATTCCCTGGATTTCTGTCCAAATGGTGAGCTGTTGTTTTTCTTGATGAGAACATCATTGCCATTACTCACTGTATTTTTTTTTTTTTGATCATTGTAAGTTGGATCTTTTTATGGCTGGCACATTGCGACTTCTTGTTTCTAAGAAAAAGACTTTAAAAAGTCCCCAGAATTGTTTTGGGCTTATAGCCACTTTCATTAATCACTATTTTGACAATGAGGCATAAACAGACCTGACAAATATTGATTGAAATTAACATTAAAGGTTATGGGTGTATTTTGGATATTGCTGTCGTTGTCATTATTATCATTTGTCAGGGAGATGGTTCTAGGAAGAAAAAAGAAAAGTTTATGAGATGTTCACATATGAGCTCTCTGGCTGGGAAGTTTATCTTATCTACACCTTCATGGTATTAGGCTCTGTGACCACAGGAATCTAAGCTTCCCTGCAAAGATCCAGCACTGATGGGAACTCTGGGGCTCAGGAATGAACAGGAAACACATACACGTGACTGCACCCAGTAAACATGTTCCCTGCAGACCCACCCTCCTACATATTGGGAAACATTAAACTTCTTTCATGCCATAATTTGGCCTTGACCTTTATAGCATGTAGCCCCTCTACAATGGAGTCTATGTTTCTCTGCATCCGAAGAGCAGGCCCCCTAATTATAGTCATCTGTTAAGCTGTCAGGGAGAAATCCCCAACTCAATCATGTCTTTATCAGACTCTGGCTGCCAATGGGGTCAAGTTAGGCGTCAAGTCTGACCTGCCAGAGCTGCTGTCATGTGCTGGTCACACACTCAGTGGGGCCATTGTGAGTAGGCAGGCCAGATGACCACCTGGTTATCCCCAGTAAGGTTCCCTCTTCCACTTCATGGACCAGCCAGGACAGAGCCAAAAGAGGATCTTCATCCCAGAAAATGGGACTGACATAATGTAGGGCCCTTTCTTTGGTGTTATCTTTGGGGAATTTTGTGCACAGAGATTGGATGGGGTTGTCAAAGAGCCTCTACTGAATAGGGAGGAATCCAGTTTCGGGGAGAAACTTCTTCCATTTGGATCTGCATTAAGAAATTGTAGAATCAGAGAACTTTATCATGGCAAAGGAGTTCAGTGATCATCTGCCTAACCCTCTCTTTTATGGATCGGTGCAAATGTGGCTGAGGGACTTGGGTTGTACTTTTATTGCCGAGTTTGGTTGTCTTGAGTTTCAGGTGAGTAATATTTTAAAGGGTGTTCCCTAAGAGTGAAAGTAATCCAGGGTTGTGCATATGTGCCTGCATATTATGCTCTAGTTGGTGCATGCAAATTTGTTTCATCTCCCATATGAGATCATAAAATTTCCTAAGGATCCAGATTATTTCTTCTCTATTCCCCATGGTGTGAGGCAAAGAAAGTATTTATTGAGAGTTAGTACATGTTCTTTTCTCATTATTCTGTGTTGGAATCTGTATGTGTTTCTGAATGTCCACATCTCCCTAAATAGATTATAAGCACTATGTGTAGAGTAAAATAGAACCATCAAGTTTGATTGCTAATCCTATAACTCAATAAAAACATGAGGACAGTGGGATCCAGAGAAGTGATATTACTTCCACAACATTGTTCAACTAATACGTAATTTAAACTCAGATCCACTTCCTGCCCATGCAGCGGTCCTTCCACAGTACTAAGTACCCTCTTTGTTGTAATGTAGTAGATAAATCTTAAAGGTTACAAAAGAAGGAAGACATAGGAACAGGTGGGGGGAGTCAACCCCTAACGAGTAACATTATTATTGTTACTAGTGATCCCTTAAATATGTAGAGCTGTTAGGCTTTACAAAGATAAATACTGTTAACACTTTCGTGTATATCCTTTAGTAAACAAAAACTGAAAGCAAGTCTCTCTCTCTCTCTCTCTCTCTCTCTCTCACACACACACACACACACACACACACACACAGAGTTTTATTTACACAAGAGAGAAATATTGCTATATACATTGCTCTGCATTTTGCTTTTTTCAATCAATGATAGTACTTAGAGATCATTCTGTATCTGCACATGTGATCTACTGCAATTAGGGTTGGGTATACCATCACTTATTTAACCAGTCCTCTTCTGATGGAGAATTAGGTTGATTTCAGATTTATGCTAGGAAATGTGTATTTTTAATAACCTCCCCTAGGGGCATTTTAAGTCACTAACTTGACATGAGATCATTATTTTAGAATCACCAATAATCTTATACCCTTATTTTCACAGATGATAAAATTGAAGTCCAGAGAAGTTTGGGAACCTCAACTCTTAGTGGCAAAACCATGACTAGAACCTGGTCTCCCTGAGACTTCTTCCACTATCCATTCCTCCACCCTTCATCACGCAAGGGCACTGAGCACACTTGCTTTGCCTAGTGGAGAAGGGGCCCATAGCCACCACCAGCCTCATCTCTAGGGAACACCTCTATCCGAAGCTCTCAAGCTCCAACGGAGTCCTTATTAAAATTAGAACTGATTCATCAAGAGGTTCTCATCATGGTTTACATTTTACTAGCCCCAGAATCACTGAGTTAAACTTCCCATTTTAGTAGATGAACCATATCTCCTTGAATAAAGATGTAATTCAATAAAAACTTAATCCTCTCATAAAATTGAATATTCTCTGGCTCCCCAATGAACCCCAAAACCTATTAGATTTCTCCTGCAGATGATGTGATATGGGTTGTTTTCCCTACCTAACCCTATTATGCCTTTAAAAATATATTATTATTTAAATGTTTACATTTCTTTACTCTGTGAATATACAAAACAGCAAGAGCTATGTTTCTAGGGAAGCAGGAACTGGTGGCGAGGGTTATTGCATGGGGAATTTTAAGTTTCTCCTTTAGAAATTAGGAACAAAAGCAGATTGGAGTAGTGTATGCTTGATCCTCCTGGGCAGTCAGCTCCTGCAAATTGCCACCTGAGGAGTTCATGACAGGGTGAGGGGGGCAGTGGTGACTAGAATAAGAACTTTCTAGGGTTGAGGTTCTGAAAGCTAAGCTGATTTTCAGACTAAGTTCTTTTTGCTTGTTTGTTGTTTGTTCTAAAGAAACAAATGGATTTTTTTAAAATTGGAAAACAACAACCAAAGTTTTTGGCTTGACTTCAACAAATAATAATGTAACAACAATAACATTATAATAGGGTAATAATTTTATATGCCAAGCTGACGAGGCTAAGGGATGCCTGCGAGCTGGCAAAGCATTTTTTCTAGGTGGGTCTGTGAGAGTGTTTCCAGAAGAGATTAACATTCGGATCAGTGAGTAAAGATCTGGCTTCACCAATGTGGACAGCCAATCCTTCCAGGGCCAGGACAGAACAGAAAGGTGGAGGAAGAAGAAAATTGCTCATTCTTCTGAGGCTGTGACATTCATCTTCTTGTGGCCATGGACATCAGAACTCCAGGTACTTGTGCTTTGGACTCTAGGATTTACACCACTGCCCTCCTCCCTTCCCACGCCTCTCCAGGATACTCAGGCCTCTTGCCTTAGACTGAATCACTCCACCAGCTTCTCTGGTACTCCTGCTGGCAAGCTCTGTCACAACTACCCCACTTTGTAATGAGGAAGCCACCATAGAAAACACATAAACAAAAGGACATGACTATGTAACAGTAAAACTTTATTTACAAAAACTAGCAGTGGGCCATAGTATATCTATTCCTGTCCTACATGAGGAGGAGGAAAAGGAGGAGGAAGAGGAAGATGTTTATGACCAACTACAACTAACCTCTGTTGCTTTCTTTCTCTGAGCTAGGTATTCTATGAGTTCTATCTCATGTAATCTCCAAAATTCCATAGATTAGGTATAGTTATTAAGTTTTGTAACTGAAGAAACTAAGCTTTAACGAAACTAAAAAGTTTTCCTACACTCAAACAACTAGTAAATGGTAAAGCTGGAAATTCTGATCTGACACTGAAGCTCATGCTGTATCGCTATACTATGCCACAAAGAGTCTACAACCACTGTTTGAAGCCTTTAGGACAACTTCTCTTAGATACTATTTTTAAACACAATAGGAAAGCTTAGTAAGGTCACAGAATTCAAATTAAATAGGAAAATTGGACATAATTTTGATTTTCTTAATCCAAATGACTTTGGGACACTGAAATATTTAAACAAATTTATATGATATTACATATAGTGATATTAAATACAGTGATATTACATCACTCCTGATCCCACTCTACAATAGTGATTTAAGGAACAGGAAAATAACAGAATATAGCTGCCTTAATCCAGACACACGTAAAGCCTTTGGGGGACCTTTCCTCCCGTTCTCATACACTCCATCTCAGTTTGAGCAAGCAGGCCCACAGCTGGCATTGCTTAAGGAAGGCAACCAAAATTTATTTGTACTTGTCTACAGTCACAAATGTCTTTGTCTTTCCAAACTTCTATGACTAATGTTTGAACATAGTTTTTTTTGTTGTTGTTCCTTGAACTACAGTGATATAAGCAGTTTCTAGGGAATTTCAAGAAATCTTACAAAAAGTCTTCTCCCAAGATTTAAAGGCTCAAGCCCTCACAACCTTACCCAGGATATCTCAGATGAGATGCTGCCACCAGATATTCCACTGAAGCAAGCGTCTCAAACACCACCCAGTGTCCCCGGTTGTCTTAAGAACACAGCAGTCCTCCTAACTCCTTTCACATAGCCACGGGGGCCTTCTGGGCTCCAAGGGGGTGGGTTAGAAAAGTAAGACATGTTCGTGATAAACAAATCCACTTGAACAGTACAGAATTGCATAAAAGAAAAGTGAAAGTCCCTTCTCATAAAGCTAACAACTCATAATCATTAATAGCTCTAACAGTTCTAGAAAAGGTTTTCTCTGCTGTCATCCATAAAATTTCTTCTCGTTATCCCCTCTTTACCTCAAATGAAATGCCTTCTTCATGCTTTCCCCTCCAAGTGCATCTGTTTAATTATTATTATGCCTTATTTGCCCTGAGTCCAAATGGAAACCAGCCTGTGGCAGTAGGATTTGGTGTTGCTTTTCTCTCCAGGGTCTAAACTCACACAGCTGTTCGTGCTGAGCCATCTCCAGCTCCCAGCAGCTGCCCAACGTTTATGTTATGTTAGAGATGTTCTCTACTTGCAGAGCCCAGAGAGCTTGCTGTTCAGCCAAAAGAAATCCTCAGGGAAAAGAGTCATAGTGAATGGCTGCATGTCACGTGCGGAATTACTGGACACCTCCTTTCTGCTACATTTCCCGTACAGAGGTTAATGCAAACTATTGAAATTCCCCAATCAAACTCATAGCTTTGGGGGACCCCCTGATTCCCTGATTTCCCAACATATAGAGAGTTACCCTGAAAAACTTGAGAACATGCTAAGGACTTTTCTCTGTGATTGAGAAACTAAGAAAACAAGGAAACAATTTGTATCATAGCAGTGGCTCAGAAAAGCATGGGGTTCATTCTGTATTATTATGGCCCTGAGATTTTTTTAAATGGATGAAATATGATAAGAAAAAGGGGATAAGGGAAAAAGGAAAAAGAGAAGAGATAAAATTCTACATTTACAGTGTGGGGTGCTGTCCTTATGAGTATAGATGTATATATGGTGACTATGACTACCATGATGTGGATACCTGTGACCCTACCCAACACACATGAGCATCCCCAGTTACCATAGAACACCACTTTAGCAGGGTCACATACACCCTTGACCAATGGTGGAGAGTCTACCACTGCTGTACCTGCAGTATAATACCCCAGAGACAGACAAGAACTCTCTATGACCAGGAACATGTGCAGCTTAGAGGAAATGTCAAAGGAGAAAGTAAAACCACCCGTTGGGCTGCACATCTGTAATTCCAGTACTTGGGAGGCTAAGACAAGAGGATCACAGGTTTGAGGACAGCCTCAGCGAAACTTTCAACCTAGTGAAACCCTGGTTCAAAAAACAAAAAAATAAAAAGGGCTGCAGTTGTAGCTTGAAATAGAATGTTTCTAGGTTCTATCCCCAATACCAAAAAAAAACAAAACAAACAAAAAAGGAGAAATTAATGCCCCTCTGGGCATTTATTTACAATTAATAGACCCTCTTGTTTCCTATCCTTTCTGTGGGAAATTCCTGGGCATTGATGATTTTGTATACATCTTGGGAAGTCCAACAGAATCGAGTTACTAATTGCCACAGCAACAGCATCGATGCAGCATTCTATCTTGGCCTTTTATTCTACTTCTTACTCTCTCATCCTTCATTTCTGCAACTTGGAATCACTTCCCAAGTAAAATACCTGCATACGTTTTCCTGTCCCAAGCTCTACTTTCAGGGCAACTAAAGTTAAGACAATTAGTACTTTCACAGCTGCCTGTCCAGAACAAGACATGATTTGGAACCAACCATGGCAAAATCACCTCTAGGTCCAGGATAGAATAAACCCAGGATTGGTTTATTTGGTGTTTTGGAATAGTGGTTGATATTGGAAGAATTGACTTTTCCAAGGCCTTTGCTTATATATACTTATTACTCATACTCATATACTCATATACTTATTGCTGTGAGCAGTCTAAGTACTACTCATGGGAGAAACTCATCTTTTACACAAGAGAACACATAGCCCTTGACCCTCTTGTCTACCTTCATTTTGGTGTGTCAAGGGTCTCTAGCAGCCAGAGGCTTTTGAAGGGGTCACAAAAATGATAATGGAGAGCGATGTCAGCAAAATGGCAGTCTGGGGAGCTCCAAGCCCTTATTTACTCATGGAGACATTTTCTAAAAATAAAATGAGCTGGGTGTGGTGGCACACACTTGTAATCCCAGTACTAGGGAGGCTGAGACAGGAGGATCACAGTTTCATGGCCAGCCTCAGCTACTTAGTGAGGCCCTCTGTAACTTAGTGAGACCCTGTTTCAAAAGAAAGAATAAAAAATAGGTCTGGGGGTGTAGCTCGGAGGTAGAATGCCCCTGGGTTCAATTCCCAGTACCGCAAAAAATAAAAATAAATAAATAAATAAATAAAAATAAAATGAATGAAGTAACATTATATGAGCTATATAAAAATAGTAAAAGGACTATAGTAACCAGGAAAATATCTAATCAAGAAAAAGAAAAATCCAAATGGTTGCAATTTTTGTGTTTTTTTCTCACCCTTTGCCCGCATCCCCTCTTTTAAACATCTTTGTTTAGAAGAGTGACAGTTTCCAATTCCACCCCTTGAGGGAGCAAAGTAAATCTTATTTACAATGTTCTAACCTATCCGGGGGCTGTCTCAGGACTGACCTGTTTCACTTATCTCAGATCTGACACAGAAAAACTTAGCAAGCTGCTTGAGAAAGTTGTGAGGAAACAGATTCCTGGAACAAAGGGTTACTGATGGAGACATAGAATAGACAACCCAAGGCCTGAGAAGACTCTGGGGTGAGATTGTTGGGAATTAAGACACTTATAAGTGGCTGTGTATATTAGGTAATTGAATGTCCACACACAAACCCAGGCAAGATGCATCTCAGAAAAGACCTGGGAGGATTTTAAGTTTTTTCTTCAGGCTGAACGAAAGACTCAGAACACACCTGGAAAATTAGATGAGGACTACCCTTGCACAGGGTCAATTTGCAAAGACTGAGAAAGCAGCTGGGTTTTTCCCCCAGGTGTTCAACTTTCAACAATGACAAAATACAAGGCAAAATACATATAAACAGGAAAACATGGCCCAATCAAGGGGAGAGAATAAAGTGGTAGAAACCATCCTTGAAGAAACACAGCATCAGATACAAGGCGAAGACTTTAAATCAACTGTGGAGCGAGCAGAAGGAAAAAAATAAAAAAGAAAAGTGAACATAGCCTAAAGACCAATCACATACAAGGACCCATAGTAATGTTAACAGCCAGTTTTTTTTTTAATCAGAAAACTTGGAGGCCTGAAGGCAATGGGATGATATATTTAAAGTGCTAAGAGGAAAAAAAAAGTATCCAGCAAAAGTATGAGGAAGAAAGTACAAAATTAAATATGAGGGAGAAAGTACAAAATTACCAGATAAACAAAAGTTGACAGAGCTCGTTACCACTAGTATTGCCTTACAAGAAATGTTAACATGAGTCCTTCAGGTTGAAATGCAAGGACTTTAAAGAGTAACTCAAGCCATATAAAGATCTCTAGAAAAGCTAAATATATGAACAAATGTAAAAACTAGCCTTATTATAATTTTGTTTTTCTTTTTTATTGGTGTATTGTAATCATACATCTTGATGGGTTTCAGGGTGATAGAAGTATACATGCACACATTGGTCAATTATCCCCTCACTACTTTTTATTTTATAAAGGATTTAAAAGACAAATGCCAAAAAAAGTGGAGAAGCTGTGAAGGATTAAAGTTTTATATGCAGTTGAATCAATTCAAATAGAATGCTACAATTTTTAGATGTTATATGTAATCCTCACGGTAACCATAAAGAAAACATTTATGAGATATGTACAAAATGAAACAAAAAGGGAAGAAAAACCTGTCACTACAAAAAAAATCAACTGGACACAAAGGACAATAGTAATTGAGAAAATGAAGGACAAAAAGCCATAAGACATACAGAAAACAAAAAATAGCATAATAACATCTTTCTGTATTACTAATCACTTTAAATGTAAATGTTTAAACTCTCCAAGTAAAGAAATAAATTGGTAGAATGGATTTAAGAAAAAAAGACCCAACTATATGTTGCCTACCAGAGACTCACATAAGATATAAGGATGCACATAGGTTAAAAGCAAAAGAATGATATTTCTAAGCAAATAGTAACCAAAAGGGAACCATGGTTGCTATCCTAATATGAAACAAAATGTAATTTAAGTAAAAAACTACCAGACATCAAAGACATTACATATTGATAAAAGGTTCAATTGGCCAAGAAGATGTGATGAATATAAACATGTATGCAACGGGTATCAGAGCTCCAAAATATATGAAACAGATGTTGACAGACTTAAAGAAAGAAATAGCTCTACAATATAATAGAAGATTTCAATAATAATTGTTTAAACAACTAAACAGAAGATCAATAAGGAAATAGAGAATTTGAACAACACTGCAAATCAACTGCACCTGACAGACATCTACAGAACACACCGCCCCACAACAGCAGAATACTCAGGTTATCAAGTGCACATGGAATATTTTCCTTTAAAACCATATGTTAAGCCACAAATCTTAATAAACTTAAAAGGACTGAAATCAGACGAAATATCCTTTCCAACTATGGTGAAATAAAAATAGAAATTGATAGCAGAATAAAACTAAAAAAACCCCATAAATATGTGGAAATTAAACAACACACTCTTAACCAATGGGTCAGAGAAAGAATCACAAGGGAAATTAGAAAATACCTTGAGACAAATGAAAGAGGAATATGGCATGCCAAAACTTGTGAGATGCAGTAAAAGCCGTTCTAAAAGGGAAATTTATAGCTGTAAAAATTTATATTTTAAAAAGATCTCAAATCAATAACCAAATTTTATACCTTAAGTAAATGAGAAAAAGAAAAATGTTAATGGCCGATAAGTTATTTTCCAAGCCTTCAAAGAAACCATGTTTCCTTGATGGTATGACCTTCTCTGGCTTCAATGATCCCTCATTGTTTCAACATCTGTAGCTCCAAACTTTCCTTTTTTTTTCTTGTGGTACTGGGGATTGAACTTCGGGACATTGAGCTACACCCCCAGACTTTACTTATTTATTTGTTTATTTAATTTATTATTATTATTATTATTATTATTATTAATATTTTGAAATAGGGTGTCACTAAGTTGGCTGAGGCTAGTTTTGAACTTGCGATCCTCCTGTCTCAGTCTCCCAAGTACTGGGATTACAGGTATGTGCCACTGCACCAGGCTTATAGCTCCAAACTTTATCCAGCCCAGGCTTCCCAGCTTCTAGCAGGATATAGTCACATGACTGTCATGTTCTACATGTCCAAAAGAGATGCCTCACCTTCCCCATGAAACCTGCTTTCCCTTTTGTGATTCCAACCCCAAGGCACAATGACTACTTTGCTCCTTTCTTTCCTTCTCCGTCTCTCACCCCACAACCAACTGTGGACGGTGCCTTCACTGTGTCACTCGCGCATGTCTCTTCTTTTACCAAACCACTTCTCTGTTCTGCCCTCAAAACTGCCCACTGGATGCTAAAACAGCTTCCTACTAAGTTGTGGGCTTCCTGCTTCTTTCCTGTGAGAATATTTAATGTTAAGACCATGAGTTCTGGGGCTAAAATTTGAGACCTGAATCTTGGTTCTATTGATTGCTAATATGTGAACTTGGACAGGTTGCCTAACTTATCTGTTCCTCGTGTGTGTGTGTGTGTGTGTGTGTGTGTGTGTGTGTGTGTGAGAGAGAGAGAGAGAGAGAGAGAGATTGTGTAGGGATTGAACCCAGGGGCATTCTAACTATGAGCTACACTCCCATCCCTTTTTATTTTTTGTTTTGAAAGAGGGTCTTGGTAGGTTGTTGAGACTCTCGCTACATTGCTGAGAATGGCCTTGAACCTGCGATCCTCCTGTCTCATCCTCCGAAGTACTGGGATTACAGGCATGTGCCACCATGACCAGCTTCTGGTCCTCATTTTACTCTTCTATAATATGGGCTGTAACTATCCCTATGTCACGGATTGAAATGACAATAAAATGAATTAATTCTTGTAAATCAGTTAGAATAGTTGTTTGAACACAGCAGGTACTCAGTAAAGGTTGTCATCATTAATTTGGGCCTGAGTTATCTTTCTACACCATAATTCTGATAAAGTCATTCTACCGTCAAAAATAGTGGTTCCCAGCTGGGTGTGGTGGCGCATGCTTGTAATCCCAGTTCTTGGGAGGCTGAGACAAGAGGATTGCAGGTTTGAGGACAGTTTCAGCAAGTAGTGACACCCTCATCAACCTAGTAAGACCCTGTTTCAAAATAAAAATAAAAAATAGGTCTGGGGATGTAGGTCGGAGATAGAATGCCCCTGTGTTCAATCCCCGGTACCACATTAAAAAAAGAAAAGAAAAATAATGGTTCCCGCTGCACTCAGAATAGTCTGAATTCCTCCAAACGTGAGCCTATCTTTCTGGCCTTGATCCTCACGATGCTCTTTCCAGGCACTATAGGGTCTGTTCACATGAATCTGTTTTGATGTTCATAAAATATGTTCTGCACATGTACACCTCATGAACCACGCTCAGGTTGTTGTTCTCTTTGTCTGGAATCTTTCTCCCTCACCATCTGTCAAGTCCAAGCTGTATTTCAAAGTCCAGGTCAAATGTTACTCCCTCTGCCCCAGGAAGCCTTTCCAGAGTCTACTGGTCATGGTTCATTTTCCCCTCATCTCTACCCTTTGTTCCTCTCTTTTAGCAATTATCCCCATCTTTTTTGTTATGCGGTTAGCTATGCATACTACTCCTGTGTCTGCAATCAATCTTCAATCTTTTCCAATACCTCTTTGTTGCCCCAAGACCTACAATGGCTATCACAGTCAAACCTCACTGTCCACATATTCAACGAATTCAATGGCTGTGGGTGCTGAATCTGTACAGACTTACTTTTTATTTTCTTAAGCCTATGCTCATACAATACGGATTGAGAAAGAGGAGAGAGGATCAGTGTTGATAATAAAATCCTTCATAAAATGGCAAAGGACTTTCCCCTTTTCTCTTACACCTGATAAACCTTTAGAGGGATAGCTTGGAATTCTACTGTAGGACTTGATGATATCATTACATCTGGCCCTGTGCATTGAGAATCCCTATTTGGTCTCAAGAGGCTGACAGTGATTAACAGAGCTGATATAGATAGTGAAGAATTACGTCGCTGCTGCTGGTTTTTGGAAGCAGCTCTCCAGTTTGCATTAAGTTAGTGCTTGGAGCAAAAAAGAAATCTTATCACGTTCCACTAGGCTTCACTTTCTTAAGCAGCCAGATGGGGTTTACTGATTTCATCCTATATTTAAAATGAGTGGGCAGTGTTGTGTCTTTTTTGTTTGTTTGTTTGTTTGTTTTTTATTTATTGCCATCCTTTTCTCCTTACTTTCAAACTATTATTGAGCACCTGCATAAGTCATATTCTGTCCAGGGCTTTGCAAATACCAAGATTAATGTTATTTTCCTGCTCTCAAAGACATCTCCATTTTATAAAAGGCAAGTAGGGTCATATAAACAAATAGACAACAAGCAATGAGTCTGCACAGAGAGACAAGGGTAAGAACTCGCAGAGACACATGAAAGAGACTGATGGACTGTTCTTGGTGCCACAGCTGGTGATTAGGGAAGCTCTTAGAATAAGTGATGTTTGAGCTAAGTTATGAAGGATGAATCGGAGTTAAGTGAAAGGATGGTCTATGAAGGAGAGCATACAGCAGTGCAAGGGCTTAGAGCTTTGTAGAGGAACTTCAGCTAATTCTTTGACTTGTGCTTTTTTCCTTTTTTTTTTTTTTTTTTAGTACTGGGGACTGAACCCAGGGGCATTCTACCTCTGAGCTATACACAAGCCCTATTTTATTTTTTATTTTGAAACAGGGTCTCGCTAAGTTCCTGAGAGCCTCATTAAATTGCTGAGATTGGCCTCGAACCTATGATCCTATTGTCTCAGCCTCCCAAGTCCTGGAACTATAGGTGTGTGCCATGAAGTGTGCTTTTTTTAACTACTTCAAACACTACAAAGTCCCTGTGAGGTAGATGGTATGATCATCCCCATTTTATAGAAGATGAGCTGGTGAACCAAAGAGATCAAATACTTTGCCCAATGTTACTTTGCTACTCAGAAATAGTACTCACCGAGTTTCCAGCCTAAAAAGAGGGGTATAGATATCCACACCCAATCCCATGCTCAGAGCAAAAGAGAAATCTGTCAACACTCAAACCAAGCAGCTCTGCAGAGACATTGCACTTCCTCTTGTGAACCGAAACAGAACTCAGACCTGAAGTTAGAAGGTGTCTTCCACTGCCGCCCCCTAACACATGCTTTGATGCGGCATGGTATCTTGTTTCTAAGGGGGAAAGAGAAGCTTATAAACAAGACTGCAAAGGCATCTTAAGACAACAAATCACTCATAAAAAAGGGAACACTCCTATGAGTTAAGTGTAAATGAATCAGAAACATATGGATCCAATCTACTTTAAAAGACTCGGTGGAGTTCCGAGTGAAGGGCAAAACCCTTGGAGGAGATCGCATTTGGAGATTTTTCCAATCCAGGGCCATTCGTTCTGGCCAGGCTCAGAGCTGGGCTGGTATATGGATCTCCAAGGAAACTGGCAAGATGAGAATCACAGGGAAGGGGAAGGGTTACTCCATTCCAAACACTGGAAACGTTCCAGGCAGCATGCCTCCTAGAAAGGCCACACCTTCTCCAAGCACCTTTCCTGAACATCTCATTCTGGCTATGGGCCAATAGTTTCACTAATCCCAGCCAATAGTTTCTCCTCAGAAACTCCAAATGGGTGTAGAGGTTGAACTGCAACCCTTCCTTAATCTTTCCCAAAGATCTCCTCCCTTCCGATGAAACCTGTGACTGTGAACAGTGTCTAGACCAGGGTCTCTATTGACTGGTGTGGATCATTGGACTCATGATCCTTGGCCTTGGAAGATGAAATCGTGACCACAGTCCTCTTTAGAAGCATCAGAGAGGAAGCAAACACGCACAAAATATTGAACACGTTCAACTCAACAGGAAGCACTGCATGAAAAAGAGAAAGATCCAGGCGCATCAGTCTGGTTGGTTTACGTTGGCCATGAAAATAAACTGAGAGAGACCAGGCTGGTTTGGTGGAAGCCAGGCGATGAGCATGTGTGTTTCTCTGGTCATATCACCTTTAATGCTGCCCCCTGCTCCAGTGCCTTCCCCGGGTTCCGAGGTGCCACCTGGGATGAGTGGTGGACCCCCAGGACGTGTGGCGGGGTCAGAGCCCCCTCTCTGTGTTTGCTAGGTCTCCATCTCTTTACCTAACCGATGAAAACCTAGCCTGCTCTGTGTCCTCATTCCTCTCGCTCACAGCGGGGTTGTTAGGGACACAGGCCCTTCTCGTCCACCCCTGATGGAATCACATTTCGGGGGTGGGAGAGGACTAAGAAAAATGAGCAAGTGGAACAATATTCTCCCCAAATGCTGACTTAAATTGAAATCATCTGTTCCCACAGCCCGGCCTCCCCGTCCCCAGCCACACCCAGGCAGCTGTGAAGGTGGGCGGGTCCGGTCGCCCTCACAAGGGGGCGGAACCTACACTGCCACTACTGTAAGGTGACACACTGAGAAGGAATTCACTCCTTTTCTTTTCTTTTTTATATTTCTTAATTACTATTTTAATTGTGCACATTTATGGGCTATAGCGCGATCATTTGATACATGTATACAATGTGTAATGATCAAATCAGAGAAGTTAATATTACCATCTCCTTCAACATTTTTAAATTGTTTTGATTAATGCCAAATAATTGTACATATTTATGAGATCCAGCGTGATACTTTCTTAGCTCCCCCTGCACCCTGTCATCGGCCTTCACACTCCCAGGGGGCCTCACTGGAAACGATGTCTCAGCCTCTGGGGTCACTTCCCTCCTCAGTGCCTCAGAGATAAGGGGTGGGGGTTCAGGAGCCCGCTGAGGAGCTGGGCTCCCAGGCACTTTCCATGCCCCTGCAAGTCCCCATTGTCACCCCCTCCCCAAAACAGACCTTCCTCTCCCCCGGGGATGCCTGAAATCAGCCCTCTTAGAGTTTTGTTTCTGTAACTTCAGACTTTGACGCTTATGGCAAATAACCGAGGGGAAGAAGGAATCTGAGCCTTAACAGGAAGAGTGGATGGATGGGGGAAAGGAAGACAGATGTGGCAAGAGGGCCACACATGAGTGGAGACAGGAGGCGCAGTGGGCAAGAGGCCCAGCAGCTCAGATGAACTGCACTCCCAGGTCCCTGGCCCCAGCCCCAGCCCCCAGGTCTTATTCGGGAACTGGAGTGGAGGGGCTCTGCAGGGCCTGGGAGCCCCCGCCATAGTGGTGCCGTAAGAAGATGAGCATCACCTGTGGTCAGAAAAGGCAGATTTGCTGAGAGGCTACCGTGCCAGGCATGGCTCTAGACACCAGTGTGGGGAAATGGGGGCACAGACACCACCCAGAGGAGTTCAGGAGCTCTGTGCAGCATGAGAACTGAGAAACAAAAGATGTCACCGTCACCCATTGACCTGGCTCCCCCGGCTGGGTTCAGAGCCCCAGGTCCCCTCTGGCTCCAGGTCTTCCTTCAGCTAGCCCTTCCTGGAAGCGAGAGCCCATACCAGCTGAGGAATTACTTCACATACAGCACGAAACCCCTGGACTGCAATCTCAGGGGCTACCGGGTTGAATGGTCAAGCTGCTCACAGCCTTCCTAAGCCATGCCTCAGTTTCCACATCTGTCCTGTTGAGAGTTCCACCGCACAGAGAGGCAGAAGGACAAGTCCAGGGAAGCTCACTACTGGGCAGAGTCGTGCAGATGTCCAGCACGTGGACCGACCTAGCCAGACCACCTGGGGGAATTGCTTCCAGGACCCAGTTGCCCCTTCCCTCAGCACCCCAGGGTCTTCAAATCCACAGGGTTGAGCGGGTGCTTTTGGACTTAACGCACTGTTGGCAGAGGTTCTCAGCCAGTCTGTGGACGGATGCATAGAAAAGGTGACTGGGGAAGGGATAACGGAGAACAATGGGCTGAGGCTGCAAAGGAGAGGCCAGGATTTGGTGGTGGGCTTTTTGCCCAGCTTAATTGTTTTCATACTCAAAATGATTCCTAACAGCTGGGCCGGTGATCATCCCTCTCAGATTCCACAGGCAACCGAGGGAAGCCAAGGGACTTGGCAAAGGAGCTGAGGCCAGCGCCTGCCCCACAAAGGAGCTTAGTGCAGGCAAGGAAGCGGCGAGAGAGGCCGGCTCAGCCCACTCTGTCATACCTCTCGTTGGTGGTTGCTTGGAGCCCAGACTTTCTGCCACGGCATCCTCCCCATCCTCCACTTGATGCCCGGGTGTTCACTTTCAGCACCTCCCTGGACACCTGGCCTGTGACACAGCCTCTGATTCCCTGTATTCTACGGCCAGCTTCTCAGGTGGCCAGGGCAGAGGACCAGCAAGGCCAAGGGTTAAGTCCAAATGTCGGAGGAGATAGTGAACAGCATTCTGGTCTGTGTCCCCAGGTGGCTGCGCTGACCCTGACAAACCATGGGATGCAGGCCGGCCTTGGGACACAAGAGGAGCCAGGTGCCAGCATTGACCCGGCAGCTACAGCGCCATCAAGTGCAGAGAGCTGCAGGTTTTAACCCTGAGCAAACAACGTGTGTGAAGAACATTGCACGGTGCAGACCCTCTCCTAGCTAACTGCCTCGAGGTGCAAGAGTTTTCAGTAGACAGGCTAGCCTTCAGAGATGCTTTGGTGAGATGATTTAAATAATTCTAAAGCTCCCCAGCATGAAATGGGGTGATAATTACAAGGGTGAAGTTAGGCGCCAGTGATAAAGGGCCCCAAACTAAAAACTTAGCCATTCTACAATATAATTCCATGTGAACTTTAGACATTCCTTCAACCAATACCAGCACGTGCCCAATAATAATAGCAAGTGTGCCAGATACTGGCATATGATTATCATCTTATTTAACTCTTGCAACAATCTTATAGGGCAGGTGCTATTATATCCCCCATTTAACAGAGAAGCACACTGAGGCACAGACACGATTAACCTGCTCAAGCCACAAAGCTAAATCACAGAGCAGGGACTGACCTCAGCGTTTTCAACCCCAGCACTAGTCTGTAGACTATGTACAAAGTACTGGGTCATGTGCGGAAATGCAAATAATATAATGTGGTCACTGCCCTTGGAGAATATACCATCTCCAAGACTTAAGAAGTGCCTGGGTCGACATTCTCACTGCTATAATCCAAAACACTGACCACACAACTTAGAAGAAGGAAGATTTATTTGCTGACAGTTTTTTTGAGATTCCAGAGTTCAGTCTATGTCAGGCTGGCTCTGTAGAGCTCAGGGCATGGAGGCTGGAAGCCGAGAGAGGGAGTGAGCAAGAACTCTGCTTTCACATCATGGAGGCCAGGAGCAAGAGAGTCAGCAAGCAAAGGGATTCAAAGACAAAAGCACAGTCCCTAAGGCCACACCCCCAGGGACCCACCTTCTCCAGCCACACCCCACCTGCCTAGGTTATGGCCCAGTAAATCCATTACAATGGATTTTATACCCTGATGAGATTACAACTTTCATGATTTGATTACATCAGCTCTGAACATTAATACACGAGCTCTTCCAGGGACATTCCATATCTAACTATAACAAGAAGCTCTCCAGACTGGCCTGAACAAATCTCCTACCCAAGCTGAATTCTTTAACCCCTACACATGCCTTTGAATCTTTAAACTTCAGTGTTGTCTTTGAGCTGGGTCAGACTGCTCAGCCCCACACTGCATCTGGCTCCTCTTGTGACCAGAGGCAGACATGCATCCCATGATGCAGCCCCCTCTCCTCTTCCCACACATGAAATCCCACAGCTACAGAAATCACACCTTATATGCCTCAATCTATTTTTCCAGACAGGCCAACCAGAATGCCTTCCTTCCTTGACCATTAACCTAAAGTAACAGAAAGGATTAAGGAGCCCCTTGCCAAGTTTCATGACGGAGACCTTGTGTGGAGGCCAGAGGTCATCGCTGAATTGGGCCAGCTGCCTGGGTTCCAGCCTCAGCCAAAGGACCAGGCTGAATGGCAGAGCTGTGGGATACACTGTACCTCAGGAGCATTCTTGGTCCAGGTCTGCTGGCAAGGTCACTCACCCTCCACCACCCACTTGCAAATAGGTCCCTTGGCAATTTAGAGATTTCCTGCCTACACCCACCTGTGGGTTTGGGGGATTTGGCATTTGGTCTAGAACCCAATCACTCTGGGACCCCAGAGGGGCTTTGGGAGAGTGTAATAAATGTGCAAAAGTCAGGCAGGAGTGGTGGCACACACCTGTAATCCCAGCACTTGGGAGGCTGAAACAGAAAGATTGCAGGTTCGAGGCCAGCCTCAGCAACTTAGCAAGATCCTGTTTCAAAATAAAAAGTAAAATAGGTATGGGGGTATAGCTCAGACATAGAATGCCCCTGGATTCAATCCCTACACACACACACACACACACACACACACACACACAAATTGCAAAAGTCAAACAGGATTGCATTAAGAGCTTAAGTGCTAAGGTTCCAATCAAATTGCATCAAATGGATCTGAGGCGAGACCAAGATGTCGGGGTGATGGAGACACACAAATCAGGCTCAAGAGGGATAGGATTCTTTCAGGAGCATGTTTTGAGCCTACCAGTGAAAGCTGGCAGACACTGTCACAGTGTGTCAGCCAACAGCTGACCTCCTTCCTTGGGGACCATGAATACATCTGGAGTAGAAGCTGGAGAAGATGATCGGTCGGTCCTACTGTTCTCTTTTGGCTCTAGAGTCCCCGAGAGTCTTGAGAACGGGACTGTGTCTCAGTGTCCCTTCTTCACCATGGCAGGTTCCTATATCACAGAGATACTGGGACATGGGGCCCTTCTGAGCAGCCAGTAACAGCACCTTCTGAGACAGAGAAAATAGCACTTGGGCCGGGCGTGGTGGCGCACACTCGTAATCCCAGTACTTGGGAGGCTGAGACCGGAGGATCCAGGTTCGCGGCCAGCCTCAGCTACTTAGTGAGGCCCTCCGCAACTTAGTGAGACCCTGTTTCCAAATAAAGAATAAAAAATAGGGCTGGAGGTGTAGCTCGGAGGTAGAATGGCCCTGGGTTCAATCCCCGGTACCGCAAAAAAAAAAAAAAAAAAAAAAGAAAATAGCACTTGGAAAAAATGCAATGGCGTTAGCAACTTGGGGCATGATAAGTGTGAGAAGGAGAGCATGATCAGACACACCTGTGAGGGCTCTCCCTTTCCTGGTCCTGGGCTTGGTTTTGTAAATCTGCAGAGGAATCAAGTCTATTTCCAGAGGGAAGCCAGCCTGTACCATGTCAAGACCGCACTGACGTGACGCCCCTGTCACCCAGAGATATAGCAACCTCCAGCAGGGCATTTCCAGAGTGACAGCAGTAACACCCCGTTGTTCCCACCCCTCTCTCCCTTGCAGTGCCCCCATCCCTGCCATCACCATCAAAAAGGCCCAGCAGTTGCGAAGCTGCTCCAGTAACAGGTGACAGCAAATTCCAGGAGGTGGCAGCCACGCATAGTCTGAGAGGTGGAGCTGGCCCACCCCCTGGCCACGGGCCTGGAGATGTGGGCACCTCACCCAAGCCATTGCTGGCTACGGGGAGGAGTGTTGCCCACCTCACCACCTACCCTCGAGCTACCCAGGACCTTTAAGGATCAGATTCATGAGCCATGTCTAACCCAAGACAGATGTCAGACCCACGAATGGGCTCCGAGGCTGTGGTCTGCAGCGGCCATAAACAATCTCAGCTGACTTCCAGGAGACCAGACAGGATGCCGGGGCTTCAGCCAGTCAGGCCGCTGTAACAGCTGCCATCCCCAGAATCTCTGGACTCACTCCAGAGGGACCCAAAAAGCAGCATCCCCCCTGATTCCCGCACCTTCTTTGCTAGCAAAGTTACACCATTCTTGTGGCGGTGTGCTCCCCGGCATCTAATCCCTGCCTCTGAAAACTGAAAAAGGGAAGTAAGAGTTAATTAAGACCTCAGGGTACCTTCTTTTGGGGGGGGTACTGGGAATGGAACCCAGGGGCATTCTACCTCCAAGTTACACCCCTAGCCCTATTTTTTTCTTTATTTTGAAACAGGGTCTCACTAAGTTGCGGAGGGCCTCACTAAGTAGCTGAGGCTGGCCATGAACCTGTGATCCTCCTGTCTCAGCCTCCCAAGGACTGGGATTACAGGTGTGCACCACCATGCCTGGCGATCAGGGTACCTTCTAAAATCAATCAATAAACTGGAGCCAAGGATGCTCTGAGCTTCCCAGGATCTCAGAAGCATGTGTAATGACCCTGTTTATAAGACACTGGGCCTCATTTCCACAGTGTCTCGGGTGAAAGCTGAGGAGAAAAGGTGCCCTGGGATGGTTTTACCGAGGCAGCAATGAAGAGAGGGCATTAGAAACGTTTGGTTCCCCGCTCTACAAAAAACTCATACGGAGCTGGGCATGGTGGCACATGTTGGTAATCCCAGTACTTGGGAGGCTGAGATTGGAGGATCTGGGTTCGTGGCCAGCCTCAGCTACTTAGTGAGGCCTCCGCAACTTAGTGAGACTCTGTTTCAAAATAAAGAATAAAAAAAAAAAAACCAGGACTGGGGGTATAGCTCGGAGGTAGGATGCCCCTGGGTTCAATTCCCGGCACAGCAAAAAAAAAAAAAAAAAAAAAATCATACGGGAAAGGAGCCCCCATGTTAAAAAGTGGCTGTGGATTTAAAAATAAAGTTGTTTTGTGTTTTGCGGGACCACAAAGTATTACAATTAGAAGGGAGATCGGAAACTGGGCCAGCACACCTTCTACGCGATGCAGCGGCCTCTTCAGCAGCATCACAAGCAGATCTGTGCGGATGCTGCTTGTCCACCTCCTGGGTCAGGGAGAGCGTCACCTCAAGAGACAGCTCTGGATTTCTGGACAGCTCTATGTTTGGGATCATTTTCCCTTACATTAAGCCCAAGTTAATTTTCCTAGAGCTGCCAGCCGGCATTGCGAATGTATCTTCTGGAGCCATGATGAGTTTATCAAGCCCTTCTATTATTTCCTTCAAGTCTTCAAAGATAGCTATAGCATGCCCTCCCTATCTTGTGCTTGCTCCTCTCCAGACTAGATTTGTTGGTTTGTCAAATGACTTAATTTAGTGAGCTGCTATCTGCCTTTTGATTTTTTCCCTTTAAAGGCCATTTGGGGCAGAGCCATAGTGATGGCTGCTCTCCCTTCTCCGGCACGTCCTTCCTTGCCTTCCCCTGGGCCCCACGGTAGATGCATGGTGGACAAGCACCTCTCCTCCATCAGACCCTGGGAGAGAAGTTAGATTTCCAAAAAAGACCGATTCACTGGTGCTCAGACAGGCAAAGGGGCTGCTGCCAGACCGGAAGCTCCAAGATGAGGACAAATGTGCCTGTCTGTGTCCCCGGTAGCCAGCGCATAGAAAATGTTCTGAAAGATTTCCTGAAGAGCGAATGAATAGGAAGGAAGGAAAGCAAGCTGGAATCCAGTATAGACACAGATGTCTCTATAGATTGAAAAGCATTTCCTCAAATGCACTAAATCGCCAGCTCACATCCCAAAGCCTGTCCAAATCCAACACACCGGACTCGAGGGTTGAGTTCTGCCTGCAGCTATGCACACCACCCCATTTCCATCCTTCATCACTTCGTTAAATTACCATGCTCGCTGCTGCCTCCTCCTCCTCGCACTCACACCCACCTCTTCCCATTTCCTCTTCCTCCTTTCCCCATCTCTCCCCAGGTCACCAGCAGCCATAGGCTTTGTCTTTAAAAGTCCCAGGATAAACGGGAAAATTTTGCTTTGGGGGCACTAGCTGATATCCTGTGGCTCTGGACTGACGAGGGAGGACCCCAATGAGTGCTCATGGCTGTCCCAGCTACAGGGACAGAAATCTCCACTGTGGAGGGCAGGGATGGGGGCTGCCTGGGCCAAACCTATTTTCTCAAAGCTCTTTAGTAATGAGGCCTGGCTCAAATCCTTCCTGCCCCCAGGGCCATATGTTGTCCTACAGCAGAAGATAAAATTGATCTATAAGTGGGCAATTTAATTTTTTATTTTTCCCCTCTAGAGTAAGAAGAAAAAGGAACTCTGGCAACCGTGCTATATAAACTCCGCAAGCCTCCGGACTGAGTCTATCTCACACATGGAAAATAACTCTGTTCTCCACCCCCACCTCTGGAGATAAAGGATGATAAAATATTAACAACTGGCTCCACCATTCCGACAGATAGGGGATGGCTTTCTTTAAAAGACCTTTGTGCTCAGTTGCTGCCAAAGACATTTGAACTGCAGTCATGGGTGACTTCTCTGCCTAAAACCCCAGCTGAGTCTGATTTCCATGGGAGAGGCCCCATAGTCACATGCTCTTGGTGGGTAGCAGCTGTCTGAAGCCTTGTGCAGGAGTCAGACGTGCCACATTCACCTTGGGAATTAAGCAATGGCTTTGGGCTCCAGGTGTACAGCTGGGAAGTGTCTGACATATAACAGGGTGGGGTGGGGAACAAGGGGTGGGTGCCTCTCCTCCCCCAAGCAGCCTGAGAGAAAGTTGCTCTGGACATCTATTCTTAGGGATAGAAATGTGGCAAAGGGAGGGAGGGGGGAGAGAGAGAGAGAGAGAGAGGAAGGGAAGGGAAGGGAAAGGAAGGGAAGGGAAGGGAAGGGAAGGGAAGGGAAGGGAAGGGAAGGGAAGGGAAGGACCAAATGGGGCTTGAACTATGCAGAAGTCTTTTGGGGAAAGGGACTGGGGAGGAAGAGAGGTTTCACAACAGTTGAGTTCTCCTCTGTACCCTCTCAAATCTTACCAATGGCTGGAAGGACTTGGGGTAGAGAAATCTAAAGAAGTAGGAAGCTCATTGCTATAGTTTGGGTCTAGAATGTCCCCCAAAGGCTGTTGTGTTAAGGCTGGGTCCTCAGTCATACCTTATCATAGTCAAGTCATACCTTGGGAGGTATGAAACCTTCAGGAGGTAGGGCCTAGTGGGAGGAAGTTAGGTCATTGGGGACATGCCCTCGAAGGGGATCTTGGGACCCAGTTACTTCCTCTTGCTCTTTACTTCCCAGGCACCAAGAGGTGAACAGATCTTCTCCACCATACACTCCCGCCATGATGTTCTATGCCACCACAGGCCCAAACAACAGAACCAAGTGACCATGGACTGAGACCACTGAAACCATGAGACAAAATAAGCCTTCAATTGATTGTCTCAAGTATTTCATCATGGTGACACAAAGCTGTACACACCTGTGGGAGGTGTTAGAGACTGAAAGAGACAGGCAAAGGGACTGAGAACCTTAAGGGGGTAGAAAAAAGAGAAAATGGAGAGAAAAGAGGAAGGGACAGAAAAGGGAAGAGAGGAGTGTGCCAAGCAGCAGAGAGCGCCATAAAACAAAGAATGAGGTGTCTCAACTCGAGGAGAGCTTGGAAACAGGAATGAGTTGAGAAGAAAAGGGCCAAGTGATTGGGGAGACGGGCTGAATTTTTTCAAAGAAGTTAAAAACCAGCAGCTATTCCTGGACCTGTGAACCTCAGACACTCCTGGATGTAGTTTCTCCAAATCAGAGAACTTTCTCCCCAGCTTTGGTAGGAGAAGGGGGAGCCTAGTTGTCAGAGAACTTAAAAGTCAAATCGATTGCCTAGGTTTATGATGGGTTCCAATTTGGTGGCCAAAACATCTCCATCTGTTTCTTTGAGAAGGTCCTATAAATTGTATCTGTGTATGGCTTCCCCTATATGGTATTGCGGGCTTTACCACCTCAAGCCCTTAAGAAGTGGTGAAGTACAGTCAGGAGCATTGGCGCATGCCTGTAATCCCAGTACTTGGGAGGCTGAGAAGGAGGCTCTCAGGTTCGAGGCCCATGTGCAGTAATTTAGGAAGACTCTATCTCAAAATTAAAGAAAAAAAAAAGAGGCTGGGGGTATAGTTCAAGTGGTAGAACACCCTCAATTCCCAGTAACACACACACACACACACACACACACACACACACACACACAAACACACACACACCTGGTGGAGCACAAATCATGAATAAAAGGCAACACATACACTTGAAAAGCCAGGAAGATAAATTCTCCCAAACCCACTGAGTCTCAGGAAGAGAATAAGACAAGTCCCACCAAAGGTTAGAGGCCAGGTCAGTGGAGAAGGGATTCCGAAGAGGGAGATCTGGGATCTAGGAGAGTTTTCCACACAGACAGTAACCAGAAAGCTCAGTTAGCTATCAGACTCTTGCACTTGTCTTATTAGTTTGATTTATTTGTAATCATCTCATATTTTTAGTTAGTAACACGAAAACATGGTATAAATGTCCAAAAATCCCAGAGGGTATGCAGGGAGAAGTAAATCATTCCCTCAGCCTGTCCTCCAGCTGCTGCCCCCCTCCTCTCACTCACAATGCTGGCACATGTTCCTGTGTCTAAAGGAAGAGGGTGTGGTTCTCTAAGAGTCTTGACAAGGGATCCTGGCTCATCCTAGCGAGGGGGTTAGAAAGGCTCCTCTACAGAAGTGATTCCTGGGCTGAAAGATGAAAGACAAATAGGGCTTCACTAACAGAAAAGGGAGTAATGTGTACAAAGGCCCTGTGGTCAGTGTAGGCACAGAATTTTCAAGCAAACACGCAGGGTGGCTCAATTGTAGAGTGAGGTTCACAGTGGGAGGAAGACAAGCAGGAATGATGAGCAGAGTTGGGCAAAGGCTGGGTCAGGGTCTCCTGGGCCATGTTAAGTATGCTATCTTTATCCATAGAACTGATTTAAGTCTCGGTAGTTGGGCGTGTATGCGTGCCAGATATCTTGAAGAAGTAATTGCTGTAGCTCCCACGTGGAGAAGAGCAAGGTGTAGTCATAATGAGGGGGTCACTGTTAGAGGACTGTGCAGAAAAGCTCCATGCTTGGCCCCCACCTGCTCAGCATCCCCTTGAATCCATCCATAGTCACCGCAGACTCTTCCTCCTCACACCGACAGCCAAGGCTCAAAGGCATCCTGTCACATGGCTTCCAACTGCACCTACATCAGAGGAGCTGTCAGCCTGTGCACAGGAACAGCCTAGGGATGTAGGGGTTTCATGCTTCTAGAAGTAACCCTCAGCCAGTGGAGAAGGGGAATCAAGGGGCAACGCACAGGGGGATGGACTGAGCATCTTCTACATGCTCTTCAGACAGTCCCAGGTGGGTCCTAGGAGCCCAAAGCAGTGACCTCAAGTACACATCCTGTGTTGGCCTTTCTTCTTGTCCCATACTGCCTGTCCCTCACTTCTGATTCCTGGGACCACTCCTCCACACGTGATCAGCACAGAAGCCCTCGGTGGCTCTGCTTTCTGCATGTGCCCCAAGGTGAGACGGAGGCATGTGCTGCTATCTAGGTGAGAAACAATAGGAGATTGGATGTTGGTGGTAACCATAAGCAATGGGCAGATCAGAAAGTCATTTATGTTACATCCAGTCAGTTGCAACCCTGTTCTCCAGCACTGTTCTCTCTCTTAGTCCCTTTGATATTCAGTGCAACCCAGTGCAGGTTCACATGGCAAGCCCCGGATGGAGGAGGCGTGGTCATGAGCTGCAATCCTGCTTTACAGCTGTGGAAATGGCCACCATATATGGACATAGAAGTCAACAGCCATTGCAAAACTAAGCTCGCAGGACATGAAGGTATTTCCAGGCGATCCTAAATTTAGCTGAATTTATAATGGGGCCCTTGGCAGATATCCCTGACATTAGTGTGTTCTCCAGGCAAGACCACATAGCCAGGACTATTGTAGCAGAGGCGGGACTATCTGAAATACTTCTTAGGGATGAGGGAGGAAAAGGAGGAGCGATGAGGGCTGTCCTTTATGGAGCCATGTGCGTTTATGCCTCGCATCGACCCTGTGAAGTAGAAATGGTCACCTCTATCTTAGAGATGGAGAAATGGAGACTTAGGGGGGGCACCATAATCTTCCAGGATCACTTAAGTAGTAAGTTGTAAAACAACTCCCACAGCATGGTCCAAGTGGCTCCAA
Organism: Glis glis; assembly: GCA_004027185.1. NCBI lineage: Eukaryota > Metazoa > Chordata > Mammalia > Rodentia > Gliridae > Glis > Glis glis. Next base: position 29,738 of record PVJS01012611.1, read on the forward strand.
AGGCCGTGCTTTTACCAGCTATCTTCTAAAGGCCCCTTTTGAACTTCCCTCTGCTCCAAACGGGAGAAGAGCCTGAGAGAATCTGGCCATCTCTCTTTATGTGGATGATTAGATTCGTTGGTTGCCTATTAGATTCTGTTACTCAGTAGCTGAGGCACAAGATGGAACTCGGCCTTCATGTGGGCTGGAGGCAGTGCCCGGCACCTCATGTGCATTCTATGTAACAATTTACATCAACTCATATAATCCTTATTCCAATTCCACCATTCGGGTTGCACTGTTATGTAGTTTTTTTTATAGATGGAGAAATGGAGAGAAAATAAAATGGCTTCATAATTTGCCCAGGAAAATAGCTAGTAAGTAGCAGAAATTCCAAAATCTGTATTCTGAATCACTGCTTCATGTTGCTTCTCACACACCAATTCACTCAACAAAAATTTAGGGGAAATGGTCCATGAGAGGGTTCAAAATTAGATGCTACAGAAGTAAAGATGGGGAGGAATAAAAAAAAAAGGATTCGAGTGTGAATTCAGCCCTCAAGTGATTTATTTTTCCAGAGATGTTACATATTTCCACAAAAGATCAAGAGAAAATACAGAAAATGACAGATGCTTAATGAACAATACTGGTAAAATACTATGGGGTTTCTAAAGAGGAGAGAGATTTCAACGTGGAAGGGATTGGTATATCACCTCTTTTTTTTTTCTTTTGCTGCATAAAAAAAAGCTCTAAACTTTAATAGCTTAAAACAATGGCTAGTTATCATTCCTCCCATTTCTGGGGTAGGAGGGTGGTTCTGCTTAGGGTAGGCTTGGCTGATCTAGACTGGCCTCACTCACATGTTCCGGATGACTGGGAGAGATGTGACCTATCCCATGTGATCCCTCATCTTCTAGGATATAGTCTAGTCCATTTACATGGAAGATATATATATATATATATATATATATATATATATATTATATATATATATTATATATATATAAATATATATATTTATATTACTGGGGTAAAGAGTGATAGAAACATACATGCATACAACTCTGGGACCATTTCCCTTCAGGTCCCACCCCCCCTCCCCATACATGTGTTTGAGATTGGAGTTGGTAATTTTGTATATATATGTTGCATTATTCCAACTGTTATATTCTTTAGGTCTCAGTCCATCCTCCTCCCTCTGCTAAACTCCCTCTATCACTCCATTAGAGTTTTTGCTCTTCTACCTGATGTTACCCTTATTTCCAAAATTCTATCTAGCTTCCACATATAAGAGAAAACATACAACTCTTCCCTTTTTGAGACTGGCTAATCTCACTTAGCATAATATTCTCAAGTTCCATACATTTCCCTGCAAATGACATAATTTGTTCTTCTTTATGGCTGAGTAAGATTCCATTGTGTGTATATATCGCAGTTTTCATATGAGCAAGAGAGAGAGAGAGAGCCCTGAGGCACAAACACTTCTTAAACCCTGACTCTTGTCATATTCACTAATGTCCATTGACCAAACCAAGCCACATGGTAAAACCCAAGATTCAAGGGGTAGAGACATAGACCCCACTGTTTGATGGGAGGAGCTCCAATGTCACATTGCAAAGAGACCTCAGGGAAGGTTGTAGAGGCATAGCCCCCTCCCTAGTCAGTCAGGATTAGGGAATGCTTTATAGAAAGGATGGGCTTTAAAGATAGCCAGTGGGGGCGGGGGAGTAGGGCTGGGAATGTAGCTAGTGGTAGCGTCCTTGCCTACCATGTACAAGGCCTGCGGTTCCATCCCCAACTTCACAAAATAAAATGTCTGGGGCAGGAGTATGTGGTAGATTTTCAATATGTAGAAAAAAACCCCACAGAGGCAAGAGAGCAGAGGGGTCAGCAATGATCAGCTTCTTAGACTAAAGGAAGATTGGAGAAGGATGCTGGGACTGAGTCATGGAGGGAATGGAGAGTCGTCTTATAAATCCTGAAAGGCCTCCGATGGCTGCTAAGAGGTTGACCGCAGCTTACACAGACAGAGCCCTTCTAAGAAAGCTCACTCCGTCCACAGCCTAGCCTCCATGCAATGTGCTCCTGTTGTTTCTGCACTATCCCCATTGCTAACTTGACAGAGTCATTTGCAGAGGATCCACAGTAGCCCATCTGCAGACTGCCACTGACGGTGCCAGTCCTTTAGAAGGTGAGCTGGGAGAGTGGCGAGCTGGGAATGCAGAATCAAAAGAGTGAGGTGGAGGCGAAGGTGGAGGGTGCACTGAGATTTAGTCTCAGTGAGTGTGCATTCAAAGTCATTTCAAATGGGCCACTTGGGAACCGGACAGGGGACACCAGCTGACAGAGAGATGAGAAGGAGAAGATGAAGAGAGAAAACAGGCACAGAGAGATGACAGGGCCCCAGAGCAACCTCGGCTTCCCATCACTCTCCCAACCACACAGGGTTACAAGTAATTCTCTCTCTCCTCACATTTCAAATGGATCTGTACCTGCATCACGTGGTAGAGTGTTTCTGTCCCCTAACTCAAGTAATGTGTGATTCTCCTCCTTGCATCCATAGCTTTGAACATTTGTTGGAACAAAATCTTGAAAAGTAACAGGGTGATCAGGGACAGAGGTATATTTTGGTCAGATAGCAAAGTGGGGTTCGACCCCCAAATGAGGTAGATATTCATAAGAAGGGTCATAGTAAGATGAGCTCTTCTCTCTCTACCTCTCCTAGCAACTAGACATACCATAAAGTGGAAACTGAAGCCATCATATTTTTCAAACAAATCCTATGATTTAGTGAAGTCTTGAGAGCTTAGAAAGTGTTACTTTGAAGTCTGTTTATTTCTTCAGTGACTGCTTCTTTCAAATATTTTATCAGTTCTCACTCTGGTTATTAAAGAAGTAAAAAGCCATTTCACTCTCTGCACTATTTATTTTGGGAGCATTTACCAAATGTGTCTCAGCAGTGGCATAGGAAAATATATTTCCCTGGAAACCAAAAGTCACACAATAGTACTAGCCCTCTGGAGCCCCATGGGGTGAAAAAAATCCGCATTATAATTAAAATCCGATTATTCTGCTTTTATGTCACCTCCTTTGCTATGAGGGCCAGCGCAGCTGCCAGAGCACAGAATGACACAGATACAATGTGATGTGTCAACCACTCATGTTTCCCTTTTATGAGATCAACTTTTATAACTTTGCAGTCGACCCACCGACAGACTATAAAACTTGGCTTATTGGAAACAGATACATCAACCATGAGGCATTGCTTGTCGAAGACTGATCCCAGCGTCTCCTGGACATGAATTCATCCTTAGAGAGAAATTCAATGGGAGCAGCAGCCTGAGTTTCATCTAACAATGTGCAGGCACCTGTCCTGGGTCACCTTAGACACTGTTCCTTGTGAGAAACACCCATGCTGGGTCTTACACAATTTGCATGGTATTTATGGGTTTTGTACCATGGCCTGACTGCTTTGTAAAACTTATTCCAGCAGAATTCCGACTCCATGAATGCAGCCAAATATTACCCTCAAAAGTATTTTTTAGTCTATTTGTGGCCACAGAAATGTCTCCTCTTTTGTGATTCACCGAATGCATGGCAGAGCAAGGGGGCCTGCTTCCACATCAAAGGAAGTGTTCAAAGCAGACGCCTCTTTGGATGTGAGCAGCAGCAGGGGAGGTTTGCAGGCCCGTTTTCATGCATAGTCTATTCTATTCTGTCCCAGTCTCACCTTTACTGCATGCTCAGAAACCACCACTGTCCCACTTTGGTCTCCTTAGGGACAAATGGGTATTTGAGACCCATTGGTGGCAAGGGCTTGGGGAGTCTCCCTCCTGCAATGGCTTCATTCCCCTTAGGGGTGTGCCTTGGTTTGTGCATGATTCTCTTTCCTCAATATCTGGGCGTCCAGCTGTAGATGAGAAGCAACTCTGCAGTTTCGTGATGCAGGCAGTGCTAGAAAACATGTCTCCATGGCAACCCTGGCTTACCTCATCCAACAGCATTCAGATGTTACTGACCACAGAAGCATTTTTTTTATTTCAAATGTAGAGCAAGCATCAACTATGTCTATGGAGCCAAGAGGATTTTTTTGTTTGTTTTGATGTTCCATCCCTCTGTTCAGAGCTGGGGAAACATCATATATTTGTGGAGCATTTTATATGTAGGCAGCAATTCCCCCCCCCATGCCTCTGCTTTTGCAGAGATTTCTTTCCTAGCAAAATAAGAGTGGTCTTCCAGGGTCACAGTGTCGTTATTCACCTCTGTTCTAGCTAGCTACTCCTGTTGCTAAAGAATTGCTTTAATGTTTTGAATCCAGAATTTATATTTTTTCATCCTCAGCAGGATCTGACCCACTGAGCACCTGACCAGTGCTGTTCATGGCAAATCCAGGTGCTTGGGATGGGAGTGGGATTGACTGCTGCCAGAGTGATCTTCTGCCCCTCCCATCCAGCCTGGAATCATCAACTCAGGGCAGGCACACAGTTAGCGCCTCCCCACTCCCATCAGCCTGCCGGAGATTAGCATCATCAGGAATGACGTCATCGCCTCTCTGCAACTCTCCAAAGACCCAACTTAATTGTTTAAAAATATTAGAAAAGAAAGATGTCATTCCTCTACATCACCGGCTCTCAGCATAGGAGGAAGGAGGGGATTTGTCCCTGAGGGTACATTTGGCACTGTGCAGAGACGTTTCTGGTTGTCAGGACTGGGAAAGAGTGCTAGCAGTATGTCATGGGCAGAGGCCAGAGACACTGCTCAACACCGTACAGTGCACAGGACCACCCTCTGCCCCTGCCCCTACAATACATGATCCGGTTCAAAATGTTACTCATCCTGAGGACAAAGTGGAGAAACCTTGAGCTATGCAGCCAAATTGGAAACCTGGCAAGGTGTGGTTACATAGCAGTTCAGACCTCCATTATTATCAATGGAAGGGCAAGGAATGGGTTATTTATTAACTATGCGAATAAATGCCTGTGAGTGTATTCACCAGAGAGCTCCAGTACATAGAAGTGCTTTCTTGTGACAGGGAGAGTCTGCAGGGTATGCTAATCCCTCCTGGAAAGACTTTTCCTCTCTGAATTATGAGCTCGGCCTACATTGTCTCACACTGCCTCTCTGTTATTAAAATTCCTTTCTGCACAATTCATGCAAACATAAATCCTTCCTTTAAAGTTTAACCAATAAGACTTCCAGAAAAATAGATTCCCCATATTAAAAATTGTCATTTAAAAACAATGTGCTTCCTTCTAGTCTATCTAATCTATCTATCATCTATCTATCTATCTATCTATCTATCTATCATCTATCTATGACAGGTAGAGGCAGGGAAATGTATGGAATGACCTTCAGGAGCCCATCTCATGACCAATCTATAATCTACTGTTCATGCCTAATTGGCATTTCATTGCTATCACTAGTCTTTGAGTCACATGATCTAGAATTATTTTCTAAAATGTGATTTATATGTGGTCTAATGATGGTCAATTTTTTTGTTATCATTTTGTTTTTCACACTGATGGCAAACAAAGAGGAGGAAGCATGAGGGAAGAAAAGTTCCGGGGTCCACCAGCATGGGAGCCAGCACCGGATCACACCAGACAAGTGCTCGGGCTAAATCACATCAATTCCCAACACCCAATTTCCACAACTGGCTTTCTTGCTTTTTCCCCAAAGCACACGTGGCTAAGTCATATCAAGGCAAACTGGGGTCAAGATGACAATCATCCAGGTCCTCTGAATGTCACTCCTGCTTGCTCACCACCATGGGGAGGATGATATCAGGCAGAGGGGAGAAACTTGCTTAGCCTCACACGCAGGACAAAGTGGGCTAGGCCAAGCATTTAGTGGTTGAGGATTCTATGTTGAAAAGATGGTGGTTCTCTGAAAAATACCACTGAGTGGAGAGTGTGATTTTGACTGTTCCACAATTTCTGCTCCAATTCCTCATAGATGTTACGTCTAAGGAAACATTTAAAATGTTTAGGCTAAGATGGTATTTTAGAAGCTCACAGAGAAGCCAGGTGTGGGGGCACACCTGTAATCCCAGAGCTTGAGAGGCTGAGACAGGAGGACGCAGGTTCGAAGCCAGCCCCATCAACCTGAAACTCTCAGCAACTTAGAAAGATCTTGTCTCAAAATAAAAAATAAAAAGGGCTGGGGGTGTAGCTCAGAGGTAGAAGGTCCCTGGGTTCAATCCCAGTAACTCCCCCCCCAAAAGAAACTCATATAGCTACATTAACAAGTATCCAATCAACACCCAAAGTGGAAAATTTAAAAAGAAACTCACACTCGTGGACTCTGAATTGCAAGGATGCTTCATGGCCAGATTGCTTCTGGATATAGAGGGAACTGGGGTAGCAGGAAGAGACCGTGAGCATCCGCACAACCTTCTAGGGTCCAGCTCTTCCATGCAGGAGACGAGCAACACACTGCATAGGGAGCTGGAACAATAACCCATTGATGTTTGGGGTGTGGTCTGGGCCTGACAGTTTCCCCTCTCTGGGTACATCACAAGTTCTCAATTTCCAAAAGAAATTTTGATTGGTTTATTTCATCATTTTTCTGTTGCTCTTGTTGAGAAGACCTTATTTCTGGAGCCAACTGTGACCCAGAAAGTAGGCTTGGCCGCATTCAACTCCCCTCCTCCTGTGGCCACTTTCTACAGAAAGAATCGCCTGGACCACTTTCCTATGGGGTTAGCCAAGAGTGGGGTAGGCTGTTGGTGCTTTGAGGATCCTCTCTCTCCAGGGCACGGTCCAGTGTAAGGTTTCACCACTCAAACCTCTCACTCCTAATCTGAACTGCTGTTACCCTCATGCAACACTGTGCAACCTGGGGCTGGGAGAATAGAGCCTATTTGTAATAGAAGGAGAACCCTCTTGCATTTTCTCACAGAGCCTGTCAGCAACATAGCTGCACAAAGCCCTGGAGGCATTGAGCTGGCCCTTCTGTTAAGGAAAGGCAGCAAATCCATACAGATGTTTTTCTGAGAGCTGCTCTGACCAGGGCTCAGGGATTTAGCCCTGGCTGGTATCACATAGCATGGGAAGGTAGGGAATTCTCTTTGGGGGTCAGGAAGTATATTACATGAAATCAAAATGTAAGTGTGTTCTTTTTGGATTAGGCAATGTTTTCCCCTTCTATTTTTCTTTATATAACCTTATCACTTAGTGGCCTTTATTTCTTTCCCTTCTGCCTCCCTTGGCTCCCATGCTTGCTTGGTTCTGCAGGACATACTCAGCTCGCTGGGCAGCTCTAAGTGGAATGGCTCCTAGCCTCTCTCCTCTCCAGCTTCATCTGATAAGTCTTATTTAGGGGCTTTATGACCTCATTTTTTTATCTAATGTAGAAATCCTAATTGACCTAGATTTGCAGATCTTAAGAGACCTGGCTTGCAACCTAAGAGGCCAGAAAGAGTAGGGTGCTGTATTAGAGTTCTCCAGAATAACAGAACCAACCATATAGATAAATAGATAGATGGTATAATAGTTTGAATCTGGGGTGTCCCCCAAAGGCTCAAGTGTTGAAGGTGTTGTCTCCAGCTGATGGCGCTACTGGGAGGTGGTGGAAGTTTTAGGAGGTTGGGCCTAGTGGGAGGAAGTTAGGTCACTGGGGGCAGACCTCTTGAAGGGCATATTTTGTTTCCAGCTACTTCCTCATGTTCTCTTTCTCTCTTTCTCTCTCTTTCTCTGCTTCTGGCCACCATGAGGTGAGTAGCTTTGCTCCACCATGCCTTCTCTATGGTGTTCTGCCTCACTACAGCCCAGAATCAACAGATCTAAGGGACCATAGACTGACACCTCTGTAATAATAAGCCAAATAAATCTTTCTTCCTTTAAGTTGCTTTTCTCGGGTATTTTGACACAGCAATGGAAAACTGACCAAGATAGATGATAGATAGATAGACAGATAGATAGACAGATAGATAGATGATAGATAGATAGATAGGTAGATAGATGATAGATAGATAGATAGATAGATAGATGATAGATAGGTAGATAGATAGATGATAGAAAGATGATAAAGAAAGGATTAACTGGGAGAATTGGCTCACACCCTTATGGAGGCTAAGAAGTCCCACAATGTGCCATCTGCAAACTGGACAATCAGGGAAGCCAGTATCCTAACTCAGTCCAGGACTACAACCTAGAGGTGGATGGTATAACCCTCAGTCCAAGGCCAAAGGCCTGAGAGCATGAGGAACTGCTGGTGCAAGTCCTGGAGTCTGAAGGCCGGAGAACCTAGCGCTCTAATGTCCAAGGGCAAGAAAAGAAGGATATCCCAGCTCCAGGAGAGACAGGCAACGAGCAAGCATGCTTTTCCTCTAACAAGGAACAAAAGGTCTCCAGGCCCACACTAGATGGTGATTAGAAGGTGCCTGGCCACATTGGTAAGGACAGACTTTACCTGATCAGTCCACAGATTCAAAGCCAGTCTTCTAGAATCACCCTCACAGACATACCCAAAAATGTTTTATCTGCTTTCTTGTTATCTCTTAATCCAGCTACGCTGACTCCCACAATTAACCATCACAGGTGCAAAATTCATAAACATGGGGCACAACCTTCCCAGCTGCTGACTCTCTGCTCCCACAATGGCCAGCATTAGCCTCCTTCCCACTCCATCCTCCCAGGCTTAGCCGGCCTTCACTGGATGACGGCCTGCCCTGTAAACAAGCATCTGAATTCGCTTTGAGAAGTGGAATAGGGCGCAATGGTGCATGCCTCTAATTCCAGCATTTGGGAAGCTGAGACAGGAGGTTCGAGGCCAGCCTCAGCAACTTAGTGAGATCCTCAGCAACTTAGCAAGACCCTGTTTCAAAATAAAATAAAATAAAATAAAATGGGCTGGGGGTCTAGCTTGAAGGCAGAATGCCCCTGGGTTCAGTTCCCAGTGCCAAAACAAACCCCCCAAAACAAAATGAAACAAACAGAGAGAGAGAGAGAGAGAGAGAGAAGGTGGAATAGGCTCTTCACGTGTAATATTTCTCACTTCATATTTGAGATAAAACTTTAAATACTAGTTCCCCCAGGAGAGGAAAGATGAACTGATCCATGGTAAGGTATAAATTGTTCAGAGAAAAAGAGAGAGAGAGAGACAGAGAGAGAAAGAGAGAGAGTTTGCATGTTCAATTGGTTTCCAGCTTTGCGTCTCTGTAAGGGGAAGGGTCGGGAAGTACAGAGAGGGCTAAGGGAAGAGCAGACGCACTGGGAACCTAGAGTAGGAGAGGCAAGGCAGGGGGAGGCAGGACTCGTCCTCTTCACAATTCCCATTGGGTCCTCCCTGCTCAGTGCCCTTTCCTTCCTGACCTTCACCTGTTCATCTCCTGGGTCACCTTCCCCTGGGCTGACATACGCCACATCACCAGGTGAACACAGGCTCTCCCTTCCCACCTCGAATCCATTCTCTAGTTTTAGACCAAGTGGCTCTCTCCTGAAACTGAGAAATGAGCTGGTGTCCCAGAACACTAGAATTTACTTCTTCATTAACCAAGAAATCTTGAAGAAAAAAGTAGTAAAAGAAAAAGAAGGCAATGAAAACGAAGAGAAAGCTCCAGGATGGGGAAATAAAAGGCGGAGTAATAATCTGTTGAAATTCAAACAGTTTAAACTGTGTTAAACCAGATCAAAGGATGGGACCATGTATTTTCAGGCCAGTCCTGGGCCTGCTTTCTGGCCCATCCACTCCTCCTCCCCAGACCTGCCTTGTCTCACAGGGCTGAGCACCGCAGGCTACAGGTCTAGTTCCTCAGCAGCAGGGTTCTGGCTGGGGCAGCCCTGGGGACGAGGACCAGAGGAAGAGGCGGATCCCTCCACTCCCTCTCTGCCTCAGTGGCATCGCTGGTGGAGGCTGGGTTTCCTTCCAGGTCTGCAGTGATTCCAGCTTTGCGGAGGTGACTGTGCCCTGAGATCTAGGAATGCCACCTCCTCTTTTTGTGCCTCTAGCCAGGGCTGGTAGTGTTTCCAGCTGCTGCTAATCTCTGGGTTACCGCATTGACCACAAATTTGGCTTCTCAGTTCATCCAGCCCCTGCGAGCCCATTCCCTGTGTTGGATTTCCTCTATTTAAAATATCTAGTGACTGATTCCATCTCTCACTGACCTACCGACCTACCTATACAATTCAATTTTTTACATCAATATTTCTCAGTGTTGGCACAAACAAACAAAGAAGATTTCTTAGACCCTACAGGGGAGCTCTGAGGCGTTTATTGCCTTCTCCAAACTGGCTGGAAGGAAGGCTCTGCTAATTGCTCTACACTTGCCTCCTGTGTTTTGGGGATTTTGGCACCCTGCTCACATGGACTGGTGGAGGAAGGTTCCAGAAGTAGATCTGTTGAAATCAACCTTCAACTTCATTTCACATGCCAAGACAACTCTGTATGATGCTCTGGCCCTAAGATAAGCCCCCATGAGTGAGCTGCTACCTCTTGCTTTAGGGAGTTGAATATTCTTATTCCTCTGTTTCTTCCTACGATGCTGCTGGACCTTGTGGATATAACATTCATGCTATTTTAAAATGCTTCCCAGATTCTGGGCCACATTGTCCTGTTTTTTACAATTCTATGATTTAAATGTGTCCTTCCAAAATTTCTTTGTTGGAACTTAAACCCCAAGATGATGATATTAAGAGTTGGGGCCTTTGGGAGTGATTAGGCCGTGAGGCCTCCACCCTCATGGATAGGACTAGGCCCTATCAAAGGGCTTGAGGAAGTAATTTTATCTTTTTTTTTTCTTTTAGTACTGGGTATTGAACCCAGGGGTATTGTGCCTGCAAGCTACATCCCAACCCTTTTTACTTTATATTTTGAAACAGGGTCTCACTAAGTTGCTGAGGGCCTTGATAAGTTGCTGAAACTGGCCCGAACCTGTGAGAACCTGTGATCCTCCTGCCTCAGCCTCCCAAGTACTGGGATTACAGGCATGTGCCACCACGCCTGGCTCTTTTATCATCTCTCCTTCTACCTTCTGCCACTTGAGGACACAGTCACAAGTCACCATTTTGGAAGCAGAGAGCAACCCTTGCCAGACCTCAAATCTTCCTTGATCTTGGACTTCCCAGCCTCCAGACTGTGAGAAATACATTTATACTGTGTATAAATTACCCAGCCCCCAGGATTGTATGATAGAATCAGGAACAGACGGAGACAAATTCTGTTAGCTAGTTTGCATAGTCATACTATGTGGACTCCTCAATCCACAGAGTAGTAAAGGTTGTTATTATCATTATTATTATTATTATTATTATTATTACTCCATAAGGAAAGGAGTTATGATTTCCATATTTGCTACATTATTAGGCTCCGTTCAGGAACTAAACAGCACAGTGACATTCATTATGATGGCGCGCTCCCAGGGGACTGGACTCCAGCTGAGATGTTGTAAGAAATGTGAGGAGAAACTTGGGAATACGAATCTCAATTCCTAATTCCCCACCCTCAAGTCTTAATCCAAAATTGCATTTTATTATATTTTGAAACTTTGAAGTGGCTTTGGGATCTAACAGCTGCCTTGCTGTGTTAGGTTAAAGATCACTTTTCAGAGTCGGGCTCTGGAGAGAGGAGAGGAAAGTGTGAGAGTAAAGAAACCCATCGGCTCCTCTTCCATGGCTCCTCCGCATCTCTGCTCCTGTTTTGGCTGGGAATTGTTCAACTCAGGGAGTCAGATTTGGGGAAATTCACAATTGTCACTCCAACTCCCCAGTGGTCTCTTCCAGCCTCAGCTTTTTCCTGAAAACTAAGTAGTGGACCAGTGGACCATGAGATAGGAAGAAAGCTAGGAGAGTGGGCTGGCACCGAGGACAAGAGCAGAGGGTCATTCAGGAAGGAGTGCCATTTCTTGAAAAATTAAGCCATTGCTAAAATAGCTTTCCCCTCTAGTGGCCTGTGCTCTCTCCTTCCCATTGCTACCAAATCCTTTGACTAGGCAGCCAGCATGCCCCACATCCTACACTCTTCCCCCAGCCCTGCGTTCTGACCCCCTCCCACCCGCCTACTAAGATTGTCTGTCAAAGCGGCCTCCCACCTTTGGGTCACAAAATTCAGGGACCAGCTCAGTCTTCATCATCCAGAGGCAACTACAGGACTTGACGATGTTTTTTGTCTTCATCCTTCCCTTCTCCATTCCTTCCCTCCCTTCATCCAGTGGAGGAATAAAAACTGTCAGTCTTTTGCAGATGCCCTTCATCCTCCTCTGCTCCTACTGGCACTGTGGGGAGCGAGGCACAGGAAATCCAAGCAAACTGCTCCATCGACCTCTCACTCCTTCTCCCATTAAGAGCTTTGCTTCTGTTCACACCATCTGAGATACCAGCGCTGGATTACAGTTCCTGCATCACAGTCCACGGTGCTATTACCCTGGTGGAAGGTCTTCAGTGAACTCTCCTTGTCCATAGAATACAATTAAAATGACTTAACCTGAACCAGAGATCTTTGCAACCCACCTCTGCAGCCATATCCCTCCACGTGTCTAAATTCTGGTCACTCATCACATCCTCCCAACATCTTGAGCATTCCCATCCCCACGTACTCACTACCCTGCCTGGCCCTGTTTCTGCTTTCAAGTCCTACAGAAGGTGCAGCCTTCTATGTGAAGCCCATCTTGGACCCTTCCAAGTAATAGTTTCTTGTTAAAATCCATAGAAAAAATTCCCTTAAAATGATTTTTTTCAATTAGGTACATATATGTAAATACAAAAGAATGTGTGTACAAAAGAATGTATGGTTTTCTCATAAATATTGTAACAAAATATTATGTCTCACAGGTATCCCAAACTTAACATGCACAGAACTGAACTCTTCATTCCATACCTCACCATTATTCCCAGACTTTCTCATCTTTTGGGGGGCTACTGGGGATGGAACCCACGGCATTTTACCTCCGAGCTACATCCCAAGCCCTTTTTTTATTTTTAAACAGGGTCTCACTAAGTTGCTGAAAGTCTTGCTAAATTCTGAGGCTGTCCTTGAACCCGTGATCCTCCTGTCTCAGTCTCCCAAGTACTGGGATTACAGGTACATACCACCATTCCCAGCTAGACTTTCTCATCTTATAGAAAGATGCTCACCACCATCCAAGCCGGAAACCTGAGAGTTATCAGTAATTCTTGAAAGGTGTGTAAGTTTGGCCTTTCCTTCTTCCTCATAAACCCCCTCATATCAAATCCATCACCAATTATTACGAGTTCTACATCCAGAGAACACCTCAGATATGTCGATTCTCTCTATTTTGGGCCAATTCTGTAGTCCACGCTATAATTATTACTCACCAAGACTATTTCAAAAGTTTCCTAATTGTCCTTACATGTGAACTCTTGCCTCCCCATAACCCCTTCTCTGTCTCAAAGTCAGCATTATAAAGATGATAAATCAGATTATGTCACTCACCTGCTTCCGATCTTACCATGGTCCCTCAGGGCCTGAACGGTCAGGCTCCAATTCATAGTCCAGTCTTTCCCTGGCTACACTCTTCTTTAATGCTATGCTCAACTATGCTGGCCTTCTTCCTATTCCTTAAATATTCTGTGTTTCTTCCTGGCACTGAGCCCTTGCACACGCTGCCCTCACCTCCCAAATACATTTCTGTGGGAAGCTGGGCTCGGTCGAGCCAGCCAAGATGGCGCCGTGGCGGGCTGCCAAGTCTCGTGACCCGCGCTTGTTTACCAGACCTAGCACATGCGCAGTTGAGAAGCGCATGCGTTTGGTGCATGCTCATTGCGTGCTTGATGCTGGAGAGCCTATGAGAGGAGGCCTGGCCTGCGTGTATGTGGCGTGAGAGAGGTGTGATTGGAGGATTGCTTCTGGCGTGATTGGGGAGGGGTTGC